>MU227366.1:5403549-5419721 GCA_018584345.1 Thuja plicata
GATAAGCAGTAAACTGTATTTACCGATACTCAGTAAATATGCAGAGTATACCAGTCAATCCATAAATGCATATGTAGAATGTAAAACACTAAAGTAATTAACCATACACACATAACACAAGGATTTTTAACGTGGAAACCTTGTTAAGGGAAAAACCACTGGGACCGGTACCCCAAAATTTCACTCTTCTGAAGTGAGCCCTGTTAGGAGCCAACCCTGTTAAAGGTTACAAACACACTGTTAAGTGCGACCTTGTTAGAGTATTTTCAATACATAGGTTGTCACTAAGTATCTGACATCTACGCTACCATCCTTGAATCAGTCTCATAACTGTCAATAGGCTTTATGCAAAATCTTACTACCATCCTTGAATCAGCCTCCTTCTTAGACTGTCAATAGGCTTTAGGTAAGACCGGTGCTACTATCATGAGTCAACCTTCTGGTAATCTATTAGGATATACCTCAATTATAAAATACTATTAAGCCCTGCTCTGTTAAGAGACTTTAATGCTTCAATGGTTAAACTGAAACAAAATGACATGTTTCTAATGCAATTGAATTGCAGATTTTTAGATCTATTTACTTACAATGTCTTTCTGATCAATGTATCAATTTAATTCTTTTATACTTAACTCTTTCTACTCTATGATGTTGTGATTCACTGTCCGTCAGTGTATGCAGAATACTTTAGCTCTCCCTCAACTTGATTGATTAGGACTGCATGAAATTAATCCTTCATCAGTTTCTCTTTAGCATCTTCTATCAGTTCACTCCCCTGTGTATCTGATTGCATATCGACCACTTTAGAATGAATTATGCTTGTCTCTTAAATAGACATGATTTTCCTTAATTTTAGGTTCTTTGATTCTTGATTCTTGATTCTTGGCATGAAAAACAATCCAGCCAAATTGATTTATGGCTTTAACTCCTGATTTATCTCGTAGTTATCTTCTTGCCAACTGTACAAACCACTTACTTAACATTGGTTGAATAAAACAAATAAAACAACCAGTTAAGTTTATCCTTTAGCTCTGCCAGCTAGATATTTTTTCATTTTCTGATCTCTCTATTCTGTCGGTCAATTCTGCAGTTCATCGTCGGTGACAACTGCCAGTTCCATCGGTGTCACTTCAGTTAACTTCGGGATCTCTGTCCGTCGGGCATCATTGGATCTTTGTTCGTCGGCCAACACTATTTTTACCTTGTCGGGTATCATGTGATTCTTCTTCGTTGGGCAACACTGTCTTCACCTCGTCGGGCATCACTGTGACTTTAATCTCTATCTTTACTGATGGTGTGCACTCCGCCGGTGTAGTCCTTCACTTAGTGAATACTAGACTTTTATGCATTGTTGGAAGCATACCCTTGTTCCATTGGATCTCTGAAGTCTTTGGCATGATCATACAGATGATATCAAGTTGACATCAATGACAATACAAACCATTAACTGATTTAATGTCTTGCATCATCTTCAACTTAATAAAGTCAATCATTTAATTAGTTATATGTCATCATCATGGTCATAGGGGGAGCTAATCTAGCTCTAAACCCCTGCATGGCTGGTATACTCACCTCTAAGTATGCACCTATGGATTCATGTATTTGGTCATGAATTGAGGAAGTATGCATGGACACATAGCTTGTACTTTGACAAGAACAAAGATTGAAATTCTTAGTGGAAACCGTGTTACGGAAACAAGCATTAAATACAGTAACTCATTTATAAGTCGGTAAAAGATCTTATATCTTCACTTTACATTCAAGATTGAGCATTCGGAGAGCACATGAGAAATAAGCATCAAAGTGTTGAAGAATAACCATTGGTTGGTTAGAAAAGCGAAATGAAGTTGAAACAGAACCCTAGCACAGACGCGTCATTTTAGAACTTCAGTGAACCCTACTTAAGTAATCAAAAAGTAAGTATGGAAACTCCTATATTCTTTGACATCATTGAAAGGAAGAGATTTTTTTTTAAAAAGCATCCATTCAAGTCGTTGTTAGATAAGCATGCCTGCTCAACCTGTTTCTTGACATACTTTCCAGTGGGAAGAACATGTCCAACCTTAGAGATTACGGTCATCTCATGAATGAGGTCAATATTAATACAGACAGGAACTTCACCAATCCAAAATAGATCATCATGAATCCTACTAAGTAGAATTTTAACCCATTCTAGTTCATAGAACTCATACTATTGATCTAGAATCCTCTCCACCTTTGGTACCAAGCAAGATGACTAGAAGAAAGAAGCAAGTTCCCACAAGCCACCCATCCTCAAGGACAACACGAAGGAAAGTAAATAATACTCAAACCCCTCCTGAGGTAGGATTCATACCTAGTCTTAAAATCTTAAGGAACATAATCATTAATGAAGGATGAATAGATTCAATTACAAATGTCTATGACAAGTACCAAGAGATAGATAAATCAGAAACACATTCTATGATTATCTCTCATATGATCAAGTTTAAAAGGTCGATTTTGGAACTTAAGACAGTCATTCCCGATAGAGTATGGAAAATAATTGACTTATTAAAAAGAAAAGCAATAGAAGAAGATATGAGGATTAGAGAGGAAACACTAGATAATATTCTCCTTGTTTGCTCACATGATGAGAAGGAAATACTGTTAGATCTGGTAAAACCTCATCTAAGAACTAAAACAAGAAATCTTCACATTAGGAATAAAGAGTATGAGTTGGTTGGGAAAGAGAATGAAAGAGCATTCAAGAAAGTGTTTTTGGACAGACACATGTATCCATCAATGATGCCTACAACTAAAGTGACTCTAGTTCCTCCCAAACAAGAAAAAGAACCAGAGATTCTTAATGTGCCTATGACAGGTCCATAGGATTCTGCGCCCAAAGTGCCATCACCCTCTGATATGGTCAAAGATACAGATGAAACCATTATGATTAATAATCTTAAGATAACAATGATAGCTTCAGATAATGACTTCAACAAATTTGAAAAAGCATTTTTCAGCACTGAAGAAGCTGAGAACGTATGCACTGATAATACCCCCTTGCAGCAAGATGAAGTTCTTTCTAAAGACTCAACAAATTTTAATAATGAGGAAGATAATCAATCTAATGAACCACCCTCTATGGAGATCCTAGTGAAAATTGAATGTATGGATGTAAGTCAAAATTCTATATTCACTCCATCTATCAAACCATCAATATCATTGTTGTCAAATTTGACCCCTGACTCAGCAAACCTAGATGCATGGGGAGAAGAAGACTTGATCAAAATAAGTGTATTATCCATGGAGAAAGCAAAAGAGAAACAGGTTATGAGAAATCCTCTCTTTCTTGAGTTAGTAAACATTTTGAACAACCTAGTGTCAACAAAGAATAAATTGGCAAATATTCAATCAGTTGATGATGTCAATAGCATCTTGACAAGCTTCAAAGAAAACTTCACAAGTCTAGTAGACTCAGCTACTAAAATTGCAGAAGACAAGTACAAAAAGGGAAGGTTGGATGAACTAATAAAGAAGTTCTCATTAGATCTCAACTCATTAAAGATTGGTCAAGAAATTCTGAAAGAGTTAGTAGCAAAAGGCAGAAATGTGATAGCTAACTGCATGGACAGAGGCAAATTCACTTCTGAACACATCAAGAAGATTGAGGAAGAAGACATCTTATTTGAAAGTATAAGGAAATTAGTTGAAACCTCCTCTCAAGACATCAATATCTACAAAAACATCTATCAAGGGCAGATAGATAAGATTGAGAAAGCCAAGATAGAGATCAACAAGATAAGGACCAAACAAACACAACTGAGAAATGCACTTGCACCCTCCTTAGCCGTACTAAATGAGAACATCAAAAAGATTGATGCAAATATTGTCACATATGATCAAGGCCCCTGCATGGATCTGATAAAAATGGAGAAGCTCACATATGCATTATGCACCCATCTTCAAATTGTTGATGCACTCAAGGCAATTTGGAAGCAAGAAATCAAGAATCTTCAGATTACATACCCAGGTGTGTACTCTGAGTAAGTACTTAGGGACTTTATTTTTTGGCACCTTTGTCATTAATGTCAAAGGGGGAGTAGAGTATATAAAGGAGTATGGTGTATATAGCCGAAGGTATGATGTAGAGTAAACTTGCAGTTTTTTGTGTTAAGTCAAAGTTTAGTAACATGGCCACATTCCTTTGTTGTCAATAATGACAAAGGGGGATATTGCTGGAAATTTGAAACTACAGGAATTATATGACTATTTTTGTGTTTTCATTATGGCAACAAAGTCATATGAAGTTTTGATAGTAAGTTCACAAACTTTGAAAATCAAGATTTGGCTAAGTATAGAAAGCAAAATAGAACAGAGGTATACAGTTGATCAGAGCACCAGTGCACATGTGTACGATCGAGTTAGAGTATGTACCCTTGTACTTAAGCTTTATGATATGTTTTTATGCTTATTATATACATGCATGGTAAGATATGACAGTACGGAGAAGTTACAACAAGTTCAAGTGCCACTAGCAGTTCAACAAACAGAGCATGGAGCTGACTTTAGATTTTGATTAGCATATATTATTTTGTTTTGTAATGGCTATGCACCTATTGTAATATGTTTGTAATTATGTTATTAACACTCATGTAAACATGCTTAAGCCAATTCATTTGGAAGCGTTGTGTATGTTGATTTTGGGCTAACTAAGTTCTTATTTTTGGCCGCATCTGTTCAGACATGTATATATACTTGACATGCAATTTTGTATTAAGCACGAGAGTAAAAAATATGTAGAAAAGATATACAGAAGAACAGTATAAACAAATCAGTATGAGATAAATCTCTTTAAGAGATTAGGGAATCAGTGCATAAATGGAACTAATCAGACAACAGTGTCATAACAATAGTTCACCTTTTGGATATAGTGTGTACCTATTATCAGGAGGTTGTAGCCTTCTTCTTGTTGGGCAGTGAGCTCTGGCAATGAGCCATTCACCTTTAACAGGGTATTGTAAAAGAATCCTAACAGGGTCATTGTAGTAAGCATTGTAATGACTTCTCCTATCAGAGCAAAGGAACTCTAACAAGTTCATAAGACTACTACAATTATTTGTGGGTACGGGGTTTTCCTCTTATCAAGGTTTCCCCGTAAACATATCTTGTGTTATGTGTTGTTGTGTTAAGCTTTATCTTCTATCTATTTTTATTTAAGTTTCAAGTTGCTGAAATAAATTTAATTGCCAAACACTGATCACCTCCCCTCTTAGTGTTTCTAACAGTTTCTAGTTTTTTAATGATAACTGAATTTGGGGCTTTGAGGAAAATACTATAGTAATTTGGGATGGCTACTAAAACTTATTTAACCAGAAGAATCCACACTAAAAAAGAAAGCCACCTTGTCTGTCAAGAATTTATTCTTGCTTTGATTCTATCAATTACTGAATTCCAAAATGTAAGTTTATTTGTCCCCATGAAGAAAGGAATGCCTAGATAAGTCTCTGGTAGTTCCCCTGTTTGGAAATTGAAAATTTGCAGAATACTCTTTCTTAATTTTTAATTTTTGTTGAAAATATAAATTTTGGATTTGTGCTCATTAATTCTTTGACTGGATACCACCGTGTAGACATATAACACCTTTTTGATTTATTGAGCCTCTTGTATACTCTATTTTCCATATAATAATGTTTCATCCGCAAACAAATTATCAGTGACTAATATGCTTGTATTCAAGATATGAATTCCCTACCACATTCCTACTTCATGTTTCTACTTAATACTTCTACTAAGTGCTTCCACCATGATGATAAATAAGAAGAGAGAGAGTGGATCACCATGTCTTACCCCTTGGGTAGCATTAAAGAAACCTGAAGGTGTTCCATTGACAATTATTGAAAGACATGCACCTGATAGACATGAGTGAATCCAATTGCACCAATTCAACGAAAACCTACATTTTCTTAATAATTTTAATAGGAATTCCCAATTTACCTTTTCATACGCTTTCATCATATTAAGCTTGAAAATGAGTGATGAAATTTTTGATGCATGGATAGAATATAAAACCTCATGTGCTATAAGAGTTCCTTCTACTATTTCATGACCTAGAACAAATCCACCTTGCTTTTGAGATATGATTTTGGTAATGAGGGGCTAAAGTCTAAGATATATTGCCCTTGTAATGATCTTGTAGATAGTATTACACAAATAAATGGAACTAAAATCTGCAAATACTTTTGGATCTTTCAATTTTGGCAACACAACAATATTAGTCACATTGAAATATTTCAATATTTATCCACTTTTTCTTGACTCCTCTAATACTAGCAATATTTCAAATCCAATGGCATGCCAACATTTTTGAAAGAACAATGCGGTGAATCCATCTGGGCTTGGAGCTTTATCAAGAGCCATAGAAAACACTACAATATGTACTTCTTCAAGATTGAATGGTCTCATTAGTCTTTCATTTTCTTTCTGATTTATAATTGTTGGAAGTCCTCCTAGGAGTTCATGTTCATACTAGTGTTTTTGGCCATTATGTAACTGTGGTTTTTTTCCATTATGTAGCTATGGAGGTGCCAATATATTTTTATAAAACCTAATCCCTTCTTCATGTATAACTTCCACATTTTTCAAAATCTCTACTGTGTTAGCATCTTGAATACTAAATATAGTTTGTGCCGCTCTTTTTGTCTTGACTGAAGCATAGATTTTTTTTGTGTTTTGATCCCCTTTCTTAAGCCAAAGTTCACGTGATTTTTTCCTCCCATAGACTTCCTCACTTTTACTTAACTCCACCCATGTTTCTTGAAGTTTTTTCTTCTTATTATAAGTTTTGGTTTCCAAACCATGTTGGATAATGTATTCATGAACTTCTGATAAGTCTTTAGCCACCTGCTCCTTCTCAATAAAAATATTTTTGAACACATGATCATTCCAATTTTTAATTTGGGCCTTAACATATTGTAACTTTTTTTGGAATTGAAATATTCTAGTTTCTTTTTGCAAAGGGAGCTCAACCATCATTGTCATAATAGAGGAAGGAAGTGAGGATGTCGAAACCACATCCTTTCAAACTTGAAAGATGACATATGCAAGAATATATTGTTACCTTTTGTTAGTTGCAGATTGATGGCAAAGTGGTCTGAACAAACAAAAGGTAATATTTCTGACTGCATTGTAAAATTTTCTATAGCCCAACTATCTGATAGTAAAAACCTATCAAGTCTTTTATCTATCTGCAAGAATTATTTCCTTTTGTTGGTCCATGTGAATTGTCCTTTAATGGGAATAATGTCTTGTAGAGAATTATCTATTATGAAGTGCTGGAAGTCTTCAATTACTTTCTCGGGGGTTAATATTCCACCTATCTTCTCATGTGTGGATATAATAGCATTGAAGTCTCCACCCATAAATATATTATGTTTAGAAGATTATTGAATGTATGTTGTTATTGTATCCCATAGTATTTTTTCCAAAGTTGTTGAGGTCAATAGATATTAATAATTTGAAAACTGAGATCAAGGCATTTAGCTTTTATAGATTTCAAATTAGTACCCAAAGCATCTATTTCCATTGTCATGTGCTTATGATCCTAAAGTGTGAGGATTCCACCTGATGCACCATTTGATGGGGTATGAAGTGCTTTCCATTTTGTCCATTTATTTACCGTTGAATCAAAATTTTGTTGAGAGGTCTTATTCTCTTGCAACATAATTATGTATGCCCCAGATGCATCTAGTTGATGCTTGATGCAGGGTCTTTTTTCAGAGGCATTGAGGCCTTTGATATTTTATGAGAGGAGATTCATTGTCTCTGAGAAGAGAAACATGTTTTTCTCAACCTTTTAGAAATTGAGAGTTTCCCATCCAAAGTTGACTGAATTCCTGCATCAATCTCCTCTTTTAGTTTGGTCAATTTTGAATTCCTTCCTCTCTTTTTTTGGTGAAGGATTTGCTAGAGTGCGTGAGATTGTGAAATTGATAGGGACTGTGATTATTCAAATTATGAGTCCTACAATTCCTCATACTTTGATTCTAATTCTGCTACATGATTTTCAAAATGATCATTTGTAGGAATGATTTGTACTGGTATTACATTTTCTGCAAAAACTCTAGTCTCTTGTCTGGTATACTATTCTCCAAATACAATATTCTCTCATCAAATTTAAACTCTATTTCTTCCATTAGAATATCTAAGTGATCCTTTAAGAGAACTAATTGGTCTTGTCTCTTAGTTGGAGCTGAATTGGTCAATTTATCCTCCTTGTAAAAAATCTCTTCTATAATCTAATCAATCAACTTTGATCCTCCATTAGTAAAGAAACTCTCCTGCTATTTTTTGAAGTGCCTCCTCATATATTGTATTCTTTTTGTTTTAGACAGTGAGAGTAGAGTGAGGCTTAAAAGTAACAATATTTTAACATTTGGTTCATGTCGGTGAATAATGATATCCTTTTTATGCTTCCACATAGTAACAATAATTTGCATACTAACAGGTCTATTGGCATATAGAGTCCTATACATAAGAATGTTGGTAAACAAATCCCTTTAATAAAGACACCAGAGAATTGGATTGCCTCTTGACATTTGATTCTGAATGAAATCTTAAGCTTTTTTGTAGATGAATGTTGGGGAGTTTTTAATTCTATACTTCACATGTCATTTGCAAGTACAATGGAATTTTTGTGCAAGTCTTGACCTAAATATATGTGAAGCCTATTAGGTGAGGGCATCTTTAGCTCATTTTAGGTAACACTACATTCCTCCTGATGATGGTATAGATAGTGATAAGAGGGGTATGTAATTTCTTTAGGCTCAATTAGTACATGTTGGAGTCGTTTACCATTAGCAGAGTTAATATGAACATTCAAAGGAATTATCTTTGAAATTTCTAAGAAATAAACAAACCCTGAATGGTTTAGTTGGGTCAAGAAAAAAATCCTTGTCATGTTTCAAAAAAATCCAATGTGGTTTGCAAATAGTTAAATAAAGTATAGCTCCCTATATTCTAATGTCAATGACCTCAATTGTATCCATAAATAAACAAATCTTTTATCAAATTTCTCAGCAGGAAAATTGGGAGTCCATGCATTTATACAAAGGTCATCCCTATTTAAAAACCATGCCTTACTTTTGAAAATAAAATCTCTATCTCTTCTATCATGAAAAGTAAAAAAGAAAATACCCTTAATTGAATCTAGGTAAAAGATTTGATCTACTCCACTTCATTCTTTCTTAATGAGTGTTTGCAGTGTATGTAATGGTAGGGTAGATTGCCAAAACTTACAAATAATCAACCTTTGTCACAGGTCCTAGTCTTGATGAAAGTGTTTATCTAGTGTAATTGTCATGACAGAGAGTCCTTCATGGAATAAAGGATCTAGTATTTCCTTTTTGTTTGGTTCCTTAGGTTGATCTAGTGCATATTTCCTTCTCCATGTTTTTTTTCCCTTTGCATGTGTGAGTCCCAGACTCTGGCTTCTTCTTTGCAAGTCTCTTTAATGCCGACATGTTGGTTATTTTTAAATTAAAGGAAGCACCACTTAGAAGATGCTACTTGTGTTGAATATCTTCTTCGTTGTGGGCTTTAGGAATGAGTTTGTAAGATATATATATATATATATATTTGTGTGTGTGTGTTTGGATATATATGTGTTTTGATGTGTTTGTATGGAAAATTTTGTAGATATATATACTGGTTATGGATAAATAGGGGAAGGGGGTCTAATTTCTTAATTATAAAGTAAAAAAATAAATCTAAAAGATTAGGATGAAATGAAACACTTATCTTGAAATGTAGCAGATCTAGAAATTGCTATTTTCTGGTATCTGTACTAGGTTTCTAGAAATTCTGCAACCTGTCCTAGTCTGAAAATGCAGAGACAAAGAAAACCCAGAAATCATTTTCTTTTCTGAGCAAGGTTGACCTTGACCTAATTAAAGGGCACAATTGTACCCCTTTATGTTGACCTTGACCTGCGCTGCTCCAACGAAATTTTTTGTTCATGTCTCCCAAAATTTTTCCGAAAAGGGTAATTGAATCTACTCTATAATTCACTATTTTGTACCTGTACCTACAAGAAAAATGGTTGTGTTTTTTGGGGGAGAGGTTTTCCTTAGTCAAACCCCAATTTAGGAATTAACCTTGAAATCAAAACTGAAATGGAGAATGCTAGCAAGTAGTAGAAGTAGATCTAACAATGAAGCTATGATATTCATAGATATGCAATTGTATTTCCAATGTAAACAAGTATGTTAATATGAAATCTTAGACTCAACATTAAAAACAATAAATGTAAATCAAAACCTCCATGATTATATGCTTAGAATCCACCTTGAAGGAATAATGAATGAATCTTGAAGATGCACAAAGGATCTGAATGATGAATCTTGAATACTTGAACCAAATCCCTTCAAAGGCTTGAATGCTTGAATCCTTTATCTTCAATGGAGAACTTGAATCCTTGAGAAGAAGACTTGAAAACCTTGATTGAACACTTGGAAGCTTGAAATCATGTAGAACAATGGATGCTTAAAAGTAGATGATCACTTCGATAGATTATGCGTAGATGATCATTCATGTGTAGATTCCCCTTTCAAAATGAGAGGAGTAGGCTTCCTTATATACTAGTCTAGGGAAAAAACTTCTAGAGAGGCTGACATATGAGAATTAAATTCCAATTAGGCTCATACTCCTAGAAGTGGACCTATATTAAATATTTTTTTAAGAGTCACCACTTCAAAGCTTGAAACAGCCAACCTGGAAGCGGGAAAATAAACTTTTGAGTTTCCCCCTGCATCCGTCACACTTTCCAATAAAAAAGGGGGACTTGGGGACCCCTAGAAAATATGCCAGGTGGGGAAAATAGTGCCTAGAGAGGCCCAATCAGGGTCCTAAACATGCACAGAATATGGTAAAGGGGCAGAAATTAGAGGACATCATGATAATGGACCAACACACCCCTTAAGGAGGGCTAAACACTCTTAACATGGAAGTTCTTCCATTTTAAGATGATAAAATAATCCCCTACTATAGCAGGAGTTTGGAAATCTATCATACTCATGGTAAAGTTAGAAGAAAGACTCCAGTAGACCGCAATGAGGTAGAACATCACTTGGTCAAGGACATGAGCCCCTAGGCCAAGGATTCTAACTCATCATACACAAACAAGGGCACAAAAACAAAGAGAAAACAAAGACAAAGCTAAAAGACACAAAAAAGAGGGGTTAGTACAAAAACAAACCCAAATCAACTAGCAAAGGAAACCTTGCTAAGAAATGCTTCCTATACTAATATCATATTTGGAAAGCTATAATAAAAGCATAAATGACTACATAAGAAATACAAGAGCAACACTATAAATAATATAGCTTCATGATCTAATCCTACTAGCATGAAAGCGAAAGTGAGAAAAGAGAGAGTGGTTACCTCACCCAGTAAGATGCCCACCTTACCGTGAATCATCAAGCAGGGAGAGCCCAACAAGTAGCCGAACTTGATTGTTCACCCATAAACTGTGCTTTGTAGTTGTAATGCATCATTTGACGAATTTTGGAATACCCATATATCCACATTCTTGTATCACTATGCAATATAAAATGTGTGTCTCTTTAGGATTTAGCAACTTATGTGCGTTACCTTCCAAGGAATTAGTATATTTGAAATTGAAAATCTGTATCTTCTTCAGGATTTAGAAACTTATGTGCATTACCTTCTAAGGATTTAGCATGTTGTAAAATGTAAACTATAGTATAAGGAAGACCCTATATATGCCCCCATCCTTATCATGGCTACCTAATAGATAGGATAAGGAAGAGAAGGAGGATACCTACTTCACAAAGTAAGGATATATCCTGTTAGCAACAATGTACACTATACTCTTAGCGAAGAGTATTGACCCTTACATCTAAGAGCATAGATAATCGTGAAAAAGGATATGTCACTTATGGAAAAAAGGATCCTCAAAGAGGAAGAGATCTTATCAACAAGACCCCCATTGTAGAGGAGTCCTTTAGATAATATATCATCTTTCAAAGAAAATCAAAGAGGGATCAAATATTCAATCATCAAGCCCCTTGTGATCAAGAGGAAGAGAAATCTTGGAATGAAGGAATCAAACTCTAATCCAAAGCAAGGGCAAGAGTTTATAAAGAACATAATTTGAAAAATAAAGAAGAGGTGATGACCCAAGACAATCACCTCTCATATTAAAGGGTATCCATAGCCAAAACATAAGTCAGTATAAGGAAATAATATTGTAGAACAAACAAATGTCACTAAGCTAAGGAAAGTAGATCCTTAGACAGAGAGAGAGAAGGAAAAACTTGCCCCCCAAGGATGAAAGCAAGGGATATACCAATCATATCAAGATATGTTGTAACAAAGAGATATCTTTGCAAAACAAATGTCTTAGAAAAGATATCATGAATACTACAAGAGAGCTATGGATGATTATGAGCAAAGGAAGGATGTACCATATCATAATACAAAACCATATAGATAAAATATAGAAAGAATAACCAATTAAGCTCAAAAAAAAAAAACATGCTAAGAGAATAATGGATCCTATAAAAATTGAAGAAATACCTCTTTCCCCCCAGTAAAGAGACAAGAGGGGGAAAGATCTATATTATAGAAGAATGAGGGGCATTCCCCATATGGAAATTATGAAGAAATTGTAATACCACAGGAGAGTGAGATATAATTCCTAAAGCAACTCTTTCTCTAACATACATCTTGAAATGCACACAATCAAAAATTAAATGTGTGTTAATATAATTAAAAGGACATTTATACTTGGAGAGAGCATCTTTCAGCATAGGTTTAAATATTTCTTTCTTAGAATCCATTAACTGAACATACACCTTCTTAGCCTCATCTTGAGGAGTATCAGGGTAATCTAAGGAAGGTGTTGGAAGAAAAACATGAAGAGGAGGGCGACGATCAAAATCAACCACCTTAAATTGAGATAGCGGAAAGCCTAGACCATGCATATCTTGTTTAGGGGATAGATTAACCAAATATTTAATACCTTGTTCATTAACACCAAGCCATAAACCCTTGTAACCGTGTTCATCCACTATATTGTATCCTGTAGTGTACATATCTTGTAGAGCTTCTGCAGGAGGTGATTGTTCATGGTGATCTTGAGAAAATGTTGTGTAAGGTGGAATGATAGATTTACAAGAAGTTTCTTTTCTCTTCCCTTTAATATCATCATGGATCGGATAAGAAAGGGAAGGTAAATCAAAGAATTCTTGCACATCTGCATCATGAACCATAGTTTGAGCCCCATCATAAGTGTAGGAAGAACTAGGGATAGAAGACGGGGAAACAGGAGTGGGAATATTAGGAATCAGATTAGGAAGGATAGGATAAAGATTAGAAATATTAGGAACTAAATTAGGAAGGGTAGGATTAGGATTAGGAAGATTAGGAAATGAGGTATCATCTACCAAATTCTTCACATAATCCAAAAGAGCAATAAGTCCACCACACAAATTCTTAATGAAAGTTTTGAAAGTACGAAGGCTAGTATTAGTGAATCTCATAATAGCATAAGCAAGTGAAACATGAGGAGTGACAAATATAATGAAATAGATGATACTCTCATAAACATCATAAGTACTATAAAGAGATGCTAAGAGAAGAATAATGAGGAAAATAACCACACACCAAAGCATCTTAAAGATCTTCAAAGTGAATGAAATGCAAGAAATGTTTTTTGTGTTTTTATGAGTATGTAGATCTTTTGTATTTTAAAATGCAAGAGCATAAAAGAAAACTAATCTAATATGTATGCAAAATCTAGTCTTAAGAAAAAGAGGTAAAGCATCTAACACCTAAAAGGAAGAGTTGTCTATCGCGGGTTCACCAAAATGTTATATATATATATATATATATATATATATATATATATATATATATATATATATAAGTGTTTTGATGTGTTTATATGGAAAATGTTGTAGATATATATTACCTCCTAATCCAAGAAAAGGAGATCCCAATTGATTAACCGAAAGGAGACAATCAAAGAAAAAAGGAATCAAATGGTTATGGTTAAAGAGGGGAAGGGGGTCTGATTTCTTAATTATAAAGTAAAACAATAGATCTGAAAGATTAGGATGAAATGAAACACTTATCTTGAAATCTAGCAGATCTATAAAATTGTTGTTTTCTGGTATTTGTACTGGGTTTCTGGAAATTCTGCAACCTGCCCTGTTCTGAAAATGCAGTGATGGAGAAAACCCAGAAATTATTTTATTTTCTGAGAAAGGTAGACCTTGACCCAAATACGGGGGCACAATTGTACCCCTTTATGTCGACCTTGACCTGTGTTGCTCCGACAAAAAATTTGTTCGCGAATCTTGAAAGTTTTCCAAAAAGGGTATTTGAATTTTCTCTGTAATTCTCTATTCCATACCTGTACCTACAAGAAAAATGGTTTTTTTTGTTGGGGGAGGGGTTTTCCTTAGTCAAACCCTGATTTAGGAATTAACCTTGAAATCAAAACTGAAATAGAGAATGCTAGTAAGTAGTAGAAATAGATCTAACAACAAAGCTATGATATTCAATAGATATGTAATTATATTTCCAATGTAAACAAGTATGTTAATATGAAAGCTTTGACTCAACATTAAAAACCATAAATGTAAAACAAGACCTCCATGATTATATACTTGGAATCCACCTTGAAGGAATAATGAATGAATCTTGAATATTCACAAAGGATCTTGAAGGAAGATCACACCACCATGATGGATAGATCTAGGGTTTGAATGATGAATCTTGAATACTTGAACCAAATCCTTTCAAAGGCTTGAATTCTTGAATCCTTAATCTTCAATGGATAACTTGAATGCTTGAGAAGAAGACTTGAAAATCTTGATTGAACACTTGGAAACTTGAAAGCATGTAGAACAATGGATTCTTGAAAGTAGATGATCGATTCGATAGATTATGCGTAGATGATCATTCATGTGTAGATTCCCCTTTCAAAATGAGAGGAGTAGGCTTCCTTATATACTATCCTAGTGCACAAACTTCTAGAGAAGCTGACATATGAGAATTAAATTCCAATTAGGCTCATACTCCTAGAAGTGGACCTATATTAAATATCTTTTTAAGACTTGCCACTTTGAAGCCCAAAATAGCCGACCCGAAAGCGGGAAAATAAACTTTTGTGTTTCCCCCACATCCAGCACACTTTCTAATGAAAAAGGGGGACTTGTGTAAAGGTGGACAGAAGATGGAAAAGAGGCAAAAATTAGAGGACAACATGATAATGGCCCAAAACACCCCCTAAGGAGGGATAAATAGTCTTAACATGGAAGTGCTTCCATTTTAATATGATACAGGGTTGAATAGGTTTTTTCCCCCACCAAGGGTTTGTGTTGTGAACACCCTTCTTATTTCCTCCCAAAATTTGTAAAGAAGGCTTGGTGGTCCCCATTTTATGACTCTGAGAAAATTGATATATATTTTTATGATCCAAAAATCTTCATCTTTTCCACTCATTAATTATGTTGTTGTTGGAGCATCTATATTATGGAGCACAAGCTGGAGGATTCATATAGCGTTTACTTTCCTCTTGGTAAAACCGTTGGAAGAAAGGAGCATTTTTTTTATGGTCTTCCCTTAAAACCATTCTCTCTTGGTGTGTCCTCCCCACAAATGTCAAAAACATGTTTCTTGTCTATGTTCAACTCGGGCAGATATCTGAAAGGATCCTAGTTAGGTTTCAAGAAACAATATCTTGGTTAAGAATGTAATGCTTTTGATCTTATAAAAAACCCATCATAGCTTTGAACTCCTTTGTTACCATTTATTAGTATGTCTTCTTGTTCACCTCTCTCTCCGGATTCCCACAGCTTTCCAAGGGCTGGGGTTAGTAGCAAAGTTTCACAAGTGAATGCAAATCAAGTATACAATGACTACTAAACGAATAACAGAAACGTAAGCAATAAAATGTACAAACAAGAGAAGGGAAGAAAAGTAAATGCAAACCCCACGATGCTTGAAGCTTCTATTGTTTCTCTCTGCTCCTTCCGAAACGCTGTTCTTGATGCTTAGTATTGGCGGGGCAACGTCTATGACTTGAGAAGCGTCGAGAATTTGACAATTGAAATGTGTGTGTGATCGCAAGATAGCTTGAATGTTGACAGAGTAATGGCGCTTGTAAGCTTGAAATCCTGGAT
>MU227366.1:5430631-5445321 GCA_018584345.1 Thuja plicata
ATCCTAACATAAAATAAGATCAACTATGAAATTCTAAGGCCTATTATGGCTTTCAAATAACATGTAATTGAAATTGTCCTAAAGGACTAATATGCATTGTAAGTGGACCAATAGTGTCCAAGGATGTAAAGGATTGTTTAGCGGTTGTTTAGGTGTTAGAAGTGTTTATAATAAGTCTAAAATATGTTGGAAGACATTAGAAGTTCATAGTTATAAGTTTTAATTAGTTTTAGTTATTTTCTAAAGTTGAAAGATTCAAATTTTCAAATGTAACGGTCACTTTGTCTTTTAGTGGGAAACACATGCATAGGAGTCTTTTGGTATTCCTCTTCGAATGTAACTACCAAGAAATGGTTGGAGTGGAAGAGGAATCAAGTAATTAAATGATAGTAGAGTCTATTGTGGGGAGAGAGGCTGGGGTTGTACGAATTTGAACAAGAAGAAATAAAAAATTAGTCTTCTTCTATTTTCTGAGTATCACATAAATTTGGGTGTTGGTACGGGGGTTATATCTCCCAACCCCACCATTGGATCGTTCTCATTTTTTAATATGTTTTTAGACACCTAATTATGCCCATCCTCACTGGAGGGATTTTGCAGATTTTATGTGTATCAAAAGTTATTAATGTCTGTGTACAGGTATATCCCAGGGGCAGCGAGTTGCAAGTTTTAGGTGATTTTCAAGATGCAAGCACTAGTGCTTAGTGCCTCTACATCAAGTGGTATCAGAGCTAGAAAAAGGTGTGGGGTTTGGAAGATCTAGAGTCCTTTGTTGAGACCTTTGAGTTGAACTATCCTCCTTGAGTGTTCCAAAGTGGTGGCTTGAGATCTAATGAATCCTAGTTTGGTGTGAGAAGAGATGGCTTTGACAAGGAGTGAAAGAGAAATTGTTAAGGCATTGAAGGAGTACCTATATGGTGATAAGGAGATAAAAGAAAGAGAAATAAAGAATAAGTAAGAAGAAGAAAAGAAGAAAAGAGAAGAAGCCAAGCGGAAGCAAGAAGAAGAGAGTTGGAAAAGTCTTAAAGATGCTTTGGATAAGAGTCAGAAGAAGTGGGAATGGATAGCATCACTTCTTGAGCAAGCAGTAGATGAAGAGGAGGAGGAAGTGTAAAAAATTACACATGAGAAAGTGGAAGAGCCTATGAGAAAAGAGGTTCCAAAATTTTATTTAGAGATTGAAGATAAATTTGATGATGAATGCAACAAAAAATCAAGTCTTGAGAGGCTTGAATGTGGAGAAATTTTTTAGGTTGGGGCAGCATTGAGTCACTTGATGATGAAAGAAGATGTGTAATTCCTAGAGGAGAGGCATGATATCCTAGATGGACTGGTCTCTATGAGAAGAGACTCAAGGTTTGAGAATGAGAAAGAGTTAAAAGTTGCAGCAGTGGTCTCATGGACTAAGACTAAGGAAAAAGTGCAGATTTGGGACCAATTTGTGGTCCACATTTTGCCCATGAGAGGCAAACTGAAAATGAGGAGGCATGGATGCATTTTGGGGCAGCAATATGCAAGGATGGAATGGATCCTTGGTGTTGATCTTTTCAAACCAAGGGTGGAGATCAATTTTTTTTTGCTGCCATGTTTGTGTTTGCAAGGTTTCCAAGAGGACTTGGAAAAGTTTTCAAAGCTATGGAGTATGGTGCAAGGCACCTAGGATACTCCATCAAGACACCAAGTACATTCAAAGAAAACAAGAATTTAATGAAGACACCAATGACTAAAGGAGAGACCCTAACATCAAATAAGATCAAATATGAAATTCTAAGGCCTATTATGGCTTTCAAATAACATGTAATTGAAATTGTCCTAAAGGACTAATATGCATTGTATGTGGACCAATAGTGTCCAAGGATGTCAAGGATTGTTTAGGGGTTTTTTAGGTGGTAGGAGTGTTTAGAATAAGTCTAAAACATGTTGGAAGACATTATAAGTTCATATTTATAAGTTTTAATTAGTTTTAGTTGTTTTCTAAAGTTGAAAGATTCAAATTTTCAAATGTAACAGTCACTTTGTCTTTTAGTGGGAAACACATGCATAAGAGTCTTTTGGTATTCCTCTTTGAATGTAACTGCCAAGAAATGGTTGGAGTGGAAGAGGAATCAAGTAATTAAATGATAGTAGAGTCTATTGTGGGGAGATAGGCTGGGGTTGTAAAAATTTGAACAAGAAGAAATAAAAAATCAATCTTCTTCTATTTTCTGAGTATCACAGAAATTTGGGTGTTGGTACGGGAGTCATATCTCCCAAACCCACCGTTGGATCTTTCTCATTTTTTAATATGTGTTTAGAAACCCAATTAACCCCATCCTCACAGGAGGGATTGTGCAGATTTTATGTTTATAAAAAGTTTTTAATGTCTGTGTACAGGTATATCCCAGGGGCAGTGAGTTGCGAGTTTTGGATGAATTTTCAAGATGCATGCACTAGTGCTTAGTGCCTCTGCATCAGGTTGGGTATGAGGACAATGGATAGAGAAAATAAGAATTCTCATAATGCAAAAAAGAGTGTCAATTAATTCAAAACCATCATTGGAAGGATGAAGGAGATTCAAGAAAAAATGGATCAGACCTTGATGGGTCATCCTTCTTTTGTTGGTGTTGGTGTCTAATCTAGGTTTTCCTTTGGGTGCTATCTTTCTTGTTGGTTTTTTTTCTGTAATTTTGCTGGTAGTGTTGCTGCCTTTTGTAGACCTATTTTTTGGGTGTTTCATATTTTCTGTTGGTGGTCTTTAATTCTTATCCCTATGTTGTAATTTTTTGTAAAGAGTTTGGGTCCCTTAAAAACCTATTTTTTCTTATTAGTCAAAACATAACAATGTTGTGAACGATATAGGGTGATGTTAAGGCATCTTATAGTTGACAATCTATCAAACTAGAAATGCAAGTTTAGAGCATAACTTTCTTATTGGTTAAACCCTTATAAATGTGCACCAAAATGAAACTCACTAGTTATGTAGAATCATAATTGACATGCTCACCATTCACTTTGATTAAAAATAATAATTAATGTTGTTTGTGAGACAATAACATGTATAATACTGGGGAATTAGGTGATGGGCCTTCTTCACGATGAAGAAGTGCTTTATGGGGGGCGAGGATATTTGGTCACATAATTATATTGGAAGTATATATGGTTGAGGTTTTCTTAGGTTCTTGACTCTGTTTATATGACAATAAGCTAAGAGATCATTTTGAAGGAAGATATCGAACACGTAACTTCTATCTAAAATGTATCTTCTAGATGCACTAGTTTGATGGCTAGTTGTCAGTAATTTTATTGTTGAACTTTGTGTATAGCTTGTGTTTTTTTCTCTTTAATATGTTTAGGAGAAGATGAGTTTTTCCTTAACTTTGTCATGGTAACATGTATGCAAATCTCTCTAAATTTAGGAGAATCTGAGTTTTTCCTTAAATTTTTCATGGTGACCTATAAAAAAATCTCTCTAATTTGAGAGAGAGAGAGAGAGAGAGCTCAATGCTCCTAATTACTCAGAACTCGATCGAGTTCTGAAAAACTAAGAATAAAGGAGGATTGAGAGAGAGAGAGAGAGAGAGAGAGAGAGAGAGAGAGAGAGAGAGAGAGAGATTTTTACTTCTTCATAACTTGATCGGGTTTTGAAGAAGTGAAAATTATGTGTTTTATTCTCTAGAACCCGATCGGGTTATGGAGGAGTTGAAAATGTACGTTTTTCTTTTCTTAACCTGATTGGGTTATGGCTTGGGAAGAGCTTTGGAAAATGACCCAAAGGCTTGGAGGCTCATTTTCCCTCCATTTTTGTACTTTTAGACATTTTTTCTTCTTATAAGATAAATTCTCGACTTTATCTTCATCAGATTTGCAATTTGTCAACTGGGTAGTTTTATAATTTTCACCATAATCTCATACCTCTTCTTATCTTTCTAACCATATAAGTTTTTCTATTTTTGGACAACATTAGCATAGTAAACTTTAATTTTCTTTACCAGTGTCTTGATTGTCCTCACAGACATATGTCTACCATTTTTTAATAACTTTTGATATACTTAATCAAATTATAAATAAATTACATATTATTTTTCTACACTTGAATCTATACACTTTTTAAAAAAAATCATTTTTTATTATTTTGATGCAAGTTATGCCCAACGCACGAAGAGGTACCAAATTTCCAGGATGCGATCACTTACAAAAATTACTCATCAGAAAATTACAAACAAAATACACAACTTCTAGATCTCACTCTTACCTATCATCCTACCAAAGGGATTTAAAAAATATTGAATATAACTATATCTTTTGTACCGCACACAAAAACAGCTATGTTATGTTTTTCCAAAAAAATCAGGAACATGTTTTCGTGTGCGTAAGGTTTGACCCTCTTAATATTATCGGTTTTTTTAAAAAATTAGTGTTTTAGAAACTAGATTCAAAGTAATACAATGTTTATTTTTTACACATCTTCTTATTTTGAGTGCATGACCCTCAAACGCCTATTCCAAGTTTAGGTTTACCCAATTTTAGAAAAAATGTGTCCACTTATACCCCCTTTTTGGTCCACAACTTGGTGCACATACCCTCATCTTGCAATCAACTAATTTATGACCAAATTTTTTTGCAAATAAAACAATAGCCATTAAAAGATAAGTACCTTTGAGTATTCGGTTATCTTACCGAAGGTCTTCTTGTGGATGTATTATGATTTTTGACTTTGATTATTACTTCAACCTTTGCATCATCTTCAATTTCCCACTCTTTTCCTTTATCCTTCTGATTTGAGCATTCACCAGTAAACCTTAATCCTTCATTATCTTTGTGAATTTTTTGCATGTCTAATATATGATCTAAAATAGTACTTCTTTCACTCACCTTTGCTTCTTCTCTCAGCCTTTTTAATTCTATTTAAAGCTTCTCATTTTATTTTGAACTCTTCTTGATAATCTCCTTGAACTTTTCTTCATATTCTTTCCATTCTTCCATTTCAACTTCCATTTCTGATCTAGATATCCAAGTGCTTTTCATCTTATTCCTCAATCCATCCTTGATAAATTCCTCAGAATACATATGTCCATTCAATTATTTTCCAAGTATTTTACCCTTTCCTTTGATTCCTTTAGTTCCCTTTCTAGAACTGTAGCTTTGTCTTTTGACTCCTTCAATTTATTTCTGCTTTCTTTATGTCTTTCTTTGAATTGGTTGATTTCATCTCTCAACTTTGTGATACATACATTCACTTCCTTTGAATTCTCTTTCATCTCTTCATTCTCTAATTTTGTACCTTCAATATCACTCATCATGTTTTGCTAATATTCTTCAATGTAGTATCGTCCTTCCATCTGTTTAAACATCCAAAATATCTCTCAAGCGATTAATCTTTATTTGCAGGGGACCAAGCTTTGATACAAATTGTTGAATAGGTCTAATAACTGAGAGAGGGGGGGTGAATCAATTTTTCCCACACCCTTTATAAAAATTTTAATTTGTCGGTAAACTCATAAACAACAACAATATCAACGTCTGATCTATCAGTCAATCACATATGCATTCATAACATATTTGAATTTGTAAGCGCAAAAACACTGACATAAAGAACACTAAGATTTACCTAGAAACCCAAACTAGAAAAAACCATAGATAAGTTAATTCTCATAAAATAACACATTGGTTAAGGTGACACCAGTTAAGATGGTGTTTATAAAGGCTCACTATCGATTCTGCTCACTACATGTTGGCTCACTTTTGGTTGGCTCATTATCGGTCGAGCTAACTACCGTTACAAATGAATATGGCTAACTACCAATACAAATATCACTGAAAAAAGATGAACTGATATAATTACATCTATCTATGCATGAAATAGTTCAACAATTAAGCTATGTTATTGTTATCACTAGTAGATCTAAATGTTGATCTTCTCTTTTTATGTTATTATCTAATCCACTATAAAATAGTATAAAAGCCATTTCTTATTGTATGCTTCAGTGTATTCAATAATTCTCTAGCGACACTAGATAACTATTATTACAAAAAATAATGGCTCTGCTTTTTCACTCTGCTCTTTCGCGACTGAAGATTTTCTCCGTGGATAGTCTGGATCAACAAGTGAAATTCTTCTCTTATACTAAATATTCGCTCAAATCTGATAGTGGCTATGAGATCCGGGATGTCCAGTGTGAAGAAAAGATCAAGGGTTGGCAATATGTTTCTAAATCTCGCCGAAGTTCAAGGAGGGTATCCATTGTTCCTTTCTCCCTGCAAACGTCCAACAGATTTCATTCTTTGGCCTCTTCCCCCAGGATCTTTTCTGTGGTTTCTCCACGGGGGAGGTTGTTTTCATCATAGATTAATGGTGACATCCGAATGAAAAAACAAGGAATTTATTCTCCTCTGCATCGATGCCAGATGAATCCTAGGTCAATCCATGATGGTTTTTCAAATAGAAGTTTTGAGAAACGACATGTGGGTTTCTCTCCTTCCCATCATCTCGATGATATGGTTATGCAGAGATCTGAGGATTTGGTAAATTGGTACCCTATTTCATCTTCAGGTAAGCTATATTCTCCACCACATAAAATAATTAGTGATAAGAATGGTAAAATAAATAGTGGAAAAAATAGAGTTGATGTCGGGAAGGAAGCGGTATCTTCTAAAAATATTTTACCTAACCATAGGAAACTAGTGATTAAACATGGTTTGGTCAATAGACAACAACAAATGTGTATGGAGTATGGTCTATTTTGTAGATGGAAAGGCATTTGGGCTTCAACAGAAATGATAGTGAAGTGGATTAAGGATCAACTCAATAATTAGGTACGCATTACGATCCTCCATGAAAATTTCCTTTATGTAGATTGCTCGAGTGTCTCATTGAAGGAGAAACTTTTGTCGCAGGGTTTCCCCAATTTTAGGGATTTAGGGTTTGTTACCCTAGACTGGTTACCTTTTTTTAATCTGTTAAAATTAGAGAATTTTATGGTAGAGAGAGTGATTAAATTAAAAAATCTTCTTATTGAACTTTCAGATGATGACTTGGTAAGGGAAATAGGTAATGGTTTAGGGAAATTTGTAGGTTTCATCGATTTTGACAATGCGCATTCAGAGAGACTCATTATTGTTAGTATAGATATTAATGCCCCTATTCCCCCTTTGGAAGTATGCAGTGATGCAGGTTTGGTCATTATCCTTCCCAAAATCTTTTATGGGGATTTTGAGGATCTTGGCATCCCTGGGGTCCCCAGGACACCCCTCCGCCTTTAAATCTGTCAAACCAGGTTAATATTAGTCCCAAGGAGGTAAAGGAATTTAGTATGGATTTTTTACCCAACATAGGGAGTTTCAACATAATTAGCCAGAAGGGTAAGCTTGACTCTTCTTTATCCGCCCCCCCCTTAAGAATACTTGTCCAAATTATGAGAATGAAGTGGGTTCCCATGTTTATTTTGGATCGAAGGGAATAATTTCTTCCCATCTTGACTCTTTGGCATTTAATGAATATGGTGATACAGACATTCTATCTTTTCTTCCTGCTTAATTGACCCCAACACCAATAGTAGAAAGCCCAGTTGACCCCTTCACTGATGAGACAAAGGATATAAAAAAAGTCATGGAAGAGGTAAGGATTATCTCTGAATATGTAGGTGAGAGTCTTGTAGAATAAATGATGGATAGATTTATGGATGAAATTTGTGATGAGGAGGAAGTTGTTAGGCAAAGACAATTCTTGATTAAGGAATGTCTAGCACCTGACTCCCCTCTTACAAAAGAAGATTTAGGGATTTTTTCGACAGAGGAGGATAAACTTAATGAGGATATCAAATCTTGCCTAGGCCTGGATTCTTCTCTGCCTAGCAAGGCATTTCCTGATTGTGCCAAAATCCTACATAAGTGAGGGAGGAAATCCTTTAAAGAGTTACGATCTCAAGCAAGGACAACAACTAGCCAGGTTAAACTAACTGATATTTTTAATGCAGGGAAGGGGAAGATCCTTCCCAAGGCATTATGAATCTCATTACATGGAATGTTAGGGGCATGAATGCCCCTAACAAACAACGCATTCTTATGCGTTGTATTTAAAATTTTAATCCAGATATTATTTTATTACAAGAAACCAAATTAGACCTTTCTGGATATAATATTCTTAATAAAAAACTGGGTGTGAGAGAAATATGGGGTGTTCCAGCTTCTGAACCCTCATGAGGTGTTAGCTTTATTTGGGACCCTAGATCTGTGACTCTCTCAGTCTTAGAAGAACATGCTAATTGGTGTTGTGGGAAGGTTTCCAGTCATAGATCAAACATTAAATTCTATATTACGAATATATATGGACCTATTATGAGTATAGATAAGGAAAGAGTGTGGAAAGAAATTGAAATGAAATTTAGGGAATTTGGTCAAGATAGACTAATATTAGGAGGAGATTTCAACACGATCACTAAGTTATCAGAAAAAAGAGGAGGCTTTTTCCTTCTATCTAAAGCTGCCATAAAATTCAATGATTGGATCAACAAGAATCAGCTTTGTGAGATAGCCACAACTGATGAATTTTACACATGGAATAATCGAAGGAAAGGATTTAGTTTTATAGCTGAAAAATTAGATTGTTTCTTTATTAAAGGAGATTTTTCTTTACTCCCATTCAATTTATCAACTAAGGTTCTTCCATTTTCAGGGACTGACTATTCTCCGGTAGAATTAAAAATCATAATAGATAAAAGTCTAGAAAACTGTCCCTTTAAATTTGAACAAATGTGGCTAAAAAATGAAGGTTTTTTAGAAATGATTAAGGAATGGCGGGAGGAAATTGTAATCACATGATCTAAGCTCTATCAGATACTTAACAAAATCAAAATCATTAAACTTAGATTGAAAGCTTGGAATAAAGTAAGTTTTGGCAATATTTTTGAGACTAAAATCTTCCTTGAAACTGAAATGAAATCCTTAAATGAAAAAGTCATGATAAAGGGTATGGACTCTGCCCTTTATGAAGAAGAAAGACTACTGTTAAAAAAATATGAGGATGTATTACCTAAAGAAGAGATCTATTGGAGACAGAAATCTAGGGAGGCATGGTTAGCCAAGGGTGACAAGAACACAAAATTCTTCCACAATAGCACAAAGAAATGAAGATGTATTAATAGGATAACTTCCATCAAAGGGAAAGGAAATGTTTGGGTTGAGGATCCGAAATATATAGCCAAAGAAGCTATGGATTACTTTAAGGAGATCTACCTTAAGGATGCTTTGCCTAATGCTGATATTAGTATTCTGGATAACATACCTAAGGTTATTTCTAAAGAACAAAACTAGCTTCTCTTGGCTAGATTTTTGAAAGAGGAAGTTGAAGCAATCCTAAAAAAAATGAACCCGGATAAATCACCCGGGCCATATGGCTTCCCAACATGTTTTTTTTAGAAGTTTTGGTACTTTATGGGAGATGAGATTACTTTTGCACTAGATGGTATCAGGAATTTGGGGAACCTACTTAAAGAGGTTAATAACACCTTCATCACCCTATTACCTAAAAAAGAAAACCCAAAAACATTCAATGATTTCTGACCTATTGCTCTTTGAAATACCTTATACAAATTTTTTTCTAAAACTATGGCTAGTAGACTCCAAAAACTTCTCCCTTATATCATAAGTGAGGAACAATTTGGTTTCGTCCCAGGTCATTCAATTTATGATGGTATAATTATCGCCCAAGAAGCAATGCATTCTGTTAAAAAAAACAAAAAACCAAGTATGCTTATTAATTTAGACATAAAAAAAGCATATGACAATATTGATTGGGTTTTTTTAACAAACTGTCTGTTAGCTTTCGGTTTGGACAAAGGTTGGGTAAACCTAATTAAAACTTGTATCTCTACCCCTAAGTTTTCCATTTTGGTCAATGGATCTCCTCAGGGATTCTTTTGGATTTCTCGACGGATTTGTCAAGGGGATCTATTATCCCCTTTTCTCTTTATAATAATGGAAGAAGCCCTAGGTCAGAGTATTAACAAAGCAAGTAATGGTAAACATATTCAGGGCATCCAAATTACTAGTGGAACAGATGCCATTACCCACCAACAGTTTGTGGATGATACAATTTTGTATGGGGAGAGCTCTGCTCAAGAGGCCAGAGAAATTAAAGTCATTCTAGACAAGTATTCTTCCGCTTCAAGATAGGAAATTAATAAGGAGAAGTCTGCGATCTTATTTTCCAATACATAAATCTCTCTCACAAATGACATGCAATATCTTAAATTTTAAAAAAGGTTCCCTTCCTTGCAAATATTTAGGATTATATCTGGATCAAGACTCTAGATCATCTACTGGATGGAATCTCACAATAGAGAAAATAAAAGGTAGAATGTCATCATGGAAAGGTAAATGGTTGTCTTCGGCTTGGAGAACTATCATGATTCAATATGTTCTCTCAACCATCCCTCTGTACCAATTAGCTTGTGTTGACCTCTCGGCTAAGAAACACATTGAACTTAATAAAATAATCAGATCATTCTTCTAGCAAGGGACAACAGATAAACAGAAAATTGCCCTTCTTGCATGGGATAAGGTTTGTACACCTAAACATGAAGGAGGGGTGGAATCAGAGACCTACAATTTCAGAGCAAAGCCTTTGGGGATAAACTTGTTTGTAAAATGATCAACTCATCTAACCTTAAATGGGTAAAGATTTTATCACGCAAATACTTAAACCAGCCACACCCTATTAATATTTTAAGAGAATCTAATCCCCCTAGAGGTTCAAGGATATGGAACTTTATGCTAGATTGTAAATCGATTATTCAAGACAAGCTCTCCTAGAACATAGGTTAAGGGGATGATGCTTTGTCTTGGTCTGACTCATGGGAAGGACAACCTGTCATTTCTCATCTAGGAGAATGGTCCATATCAAGAAATATTATGGAAGCATCTTGGGGCACTAAGGTTAAGGATTATGTAACCTTTGATAAAAATTCTAAGTATGGATGGAAGTGGAAGGATTGTCATGACCTATTTTTATGTATGGAGGAGGAAGAAAAACTTATATCTATTTTTGC
This sequence comes from Thuja plicata, assembly GCA_018584345.1. NCBI lineage: Eukaryota > Viridiplantae > Streptophyta > Pinopsida > Cupressales > Cupressaceae > Thuja > Thuja plicata. Next base: position 5,441,656 of record MU227366.1, read on the forward strand.
AACTACAAAAATAATTTTTAAAAAACAAGCAGATAGACTTATATGGGATGGCAATAAAACTGGTCGATACAAAATCAAAGATGGTCATAATCTTCTTAGGTCCAAGACTATTATCCACTGTGATCCCCCATCCTGTAATTTGTTATGGGGCAAGAATTCTATGCCCAAAGAAGGGTTCTTCGCTTGGTTAGTTTGGAATAAGAGAATCTTGACAGCTGATAGATACCAATGTATGGGATATAATGGCCCAAGCTGATGCTCCTTGTGTGAAGCATAGGAAGAATCAATGGATCATTTACTTCTGGGCTGCCCCTTTTCCAAACAAGTTTGAGATTGGATTTGTAAGAAACTCAATTGGAAGTCTGCCTTCCCTAACTCTATTTCAGATTTTCTTGTGTGATGGCCACATCTTAATAGGGACTCCATTTATTGTCTCTTGTGGCCTCTGGCTCCTTCAATTGTGCTCTGGGAAATTTGGAATGAGAGAAATAGGAGAATTTTTCAAGACTCTAAAATGGTTGTTTCTAATCTAATAAATAAGATTGAAAGCTCCATAATTGAAGTTGCCAATAATAAGATCATGATGAGTAATAAGAAGGATGCTATTATGACTTAATGGGATGGTAGTACCAGGAACAAGTGGATCAGACTAAAAATTCCTCCTTTCATAGGTAGTGGGGATGATCTACCCCAAAACAAACGTAGCAATTGCACTTGGTCTCCACCCTAGGTAGGCTGGTTCAAACTCAATTTTGATGGGGCATCTCGAGGTAACCCAGGTATGGCGGGTATAGATTTTTGTATCCATGACTCAGCAGGAGTGGAAATTGCTCAGAGCAGTAAATTTATAGGTAAAGAGACAAATAACTGGGCACAATTGGAGGCCTTGGTGGAAGGGTTGTCTCTCTGTCATCAGTTAGGCATTAAAAGGCTCGATATTGAAGGTGATTCTGCCATCATTATAAATGCCCTAAGGAAAGATTCTCTTCTAAATTGGAGATTAGACTCTATCCTTTCTTCAGCATTAGCATTATGTGACTCCTTTGAGTTGATCACGATTAACCATATCTACAAAGAAGGTAATTATCAAGTAGATGAATTAGCCAATCTGGCTATTGATAATTTCCTAAAACACAATCAGTAGACCCTTATTGGTAACAATAAATAAAATAAAAAATTTAATGCTACAACAGAAACTAATTTTACGAAAAACAAATGGAAAAAATATTATTTTAATAAGGGGAGTTTTTGCATTAAATAATACTTATAAGTAAAAACATACCTTCAGATACTATCTTACAATCTATCTATTTAGGGTTATCTCTCTATCATCAGTTAGGCACTAAATGGCCCGACATTTAATATTATAGAGACAAATAGTTATTATGAGAACAAGTATTTATTTATATAAATATATATACAGATTCATGTATATATATATATTTATGTTTATATAAATACATATTCTATTTATATATATGTAAATACATATCCCCGAATACTCTTTTATTTATCTATCAATCTAGGTTCATTTCTCTATCATCAATTGGGCATTAAAGGATAGTCTCTCTGTCATCATTTAAGGAGGCCTTGGTGGTAGGGCTCTCTCTCTCTCTCTCTCTCTCTCTCTCTCTCTCTCTCTCTCTCTCTCTAGTTAGGCATTAAAAGGCTCGATATTGAAGGTGAATTTGCCATCTTTATAACTACCCTTAGGAATGGTTATCTTCTTAATTGGAGATTAGACTCTAACCTTCCCTTAGTAGTAGTAAAATGTGTTTCCTTTTAGCAAATCATGAATAACCATATCTACATAGAAGGTAATTACCGAGCAGATGAACTAGCCTATCTGGTTATTGACAATTCCATTAAAAAAAATTAGCAGACCCTAAATAGTAACAGTAATAAATAAATTTTTTAATGTTAACTCAGAATATAAACTTTATTTGAATAATATTTGGGAGAAAATATTCTTTTAATCGGGGGAGTCTCGTATGAAATAGTACTTATATATTTCATTCAAATTGATGAGTCAGATATACTCTCCTCTCATCTTTCTATGATTATGATAACAACGCATTTTTATTGAATTTTATAGTACTACTCTCATTTCCCTCCTTACCTTATGATTTCAAGAATTGAGTCATGCATGAGTATAGCTCCTCATGCAATAAAGGAAGGAGAAAGTAACATTGTTCATTACCCACTTGGTTGTACACCCGTAATAAATGACCAATTTAAGTATAAGAATAATTATTACCTAGGGGCCAATGATTAAAAGGTTATTTTAGGGTTAAGTTCTTGGTATCCTATACTATAGGCAGGAGGAGGATTAAGAAGCATTGTCAAGTGTTAGCAAGGAGATTTCTATCTATGAAAATTAGTAACTAGTAAGGATGGAAACCAGGCTAATTACTTTTTCGCTCAGCGATAATCGAGCTATGGCTTTTCGGGGAACCATAAAACTGGAAAGATGGAATAAGATCTTGAAGCCTATCCCGGAAGTAGCCATAAGGGCTTTGGAGAAGGGTATGGGGGACACCTATTTTGACAATTCCTTCATATTCCAGACGAATGGAGACATAGTGGGTCTCTTCATTGCTTTGGAAACTTTTGCTGGCTGGAAGAAGAGTGAAATCATGGAGGTCACACAGTTAACTTTTATAGATGACATTTTGGGAGGCTTGGAAAATATGGTTTACTGCATTAAAAATAAACTTACTATGTCGTTCACAAAATCTACGATGCATACAAAAAAGGTGAAGTTGAAGGATATCCCTAACAGTCAACGAGTCTCGATGATTGTTTTCAAAGATGAAAAGGTTTTTGACACTTACTAGCCCGAGATGCAAAGGAATTTGGATTTCTTGTTTAATCAACTTCTAAAAAAGGAAATGGACAAAGATTTGATCCTCAAATATTGGAGAGATGAGGGTTTTAAAATCCCAGAACTTCTGGAGGACATGGAAATGGAAAAATTCTGTATAGTGGTGCCATCAGTAAAGAAATGCTCCAAAAATATGAAGGGTTCGACAGAGGAAGAAGTGGTCATAATCATTGTTAAAAAAGGCAAAGGGGATTGAAGTTGTCACCTGCTCAAGAAGGAATAAAAAGAATTTGTAGTTAGCCATAAGGGTTTTAGTAAGTTTAGTCTATAGTTGATATAATTTTTTTGCTTACAGTATTAAATAGTAGGGTAAGAGATACAGTAGCGAATTATTTTGAGTAAGAAATTTCAGTATAATATGGGTAAGTTACTATGAAGTTATCAAAAAATAGAACAACGAATAGAAGTATAGGGTAAATACTATGGATTAGCTGGAAAAAAGTACTTTGTTAAGAAGTATAAATTTTGATGTATATATAAGTATCGATAAAGATTAGGATGGTATTACCTTTTGTTTATAGATTAAAATCTCTAATTTGCTATGTTATGCAAATTTATATGTACAATTAAAGTTTAGATTATAAGTATTAGAAATTCCTCTTAAGGATACTATAGCAGTGTGATTGGATATTCTGCTATTTTCAATGGTATAGGGGCAGTATGAATCTCATCAAGTAGTCTCTGGGTACTATCTTAGGGGTGTATATTTAAATAAACTAGAAATTTAAATGGTATAAATAGTTTGTGTTCACAGATAGATTCTTATTCATATATAGTAATAT
>MU227366.1:5453731-5475051 GCA_018584345.1 Thuja plicata
ATATATACATATATATATACATACATATATATATACATATATATATACATATACATGTATATACATATATATATGTATATATATGTATGTATATACATATATATACATATATATATATATATATACATACATATATGTATACATATATATATGTATACATATGTATATGTGTGTGTGTGTGTGTGTGTGTGTGTGTATTTGAGTCTTTTAATTTTTGGTTCCTTTTTATACTCTTTTTATCCTTTCTTTTTCTTTTTAGTCCTTCTTTAGTTAGTTTGTGCTTTTATTTCTTGGTCTTTTTGAACCCCTCATTTTTATTATTATTTTTAGTTGTATTTTTCTTTTTTGCTCTTAGGTAGTCTTTACTTCTCTAGTCCCCCTTGTTTTGTGTACCTCCTTTCTCACCCCAGCCCTTCTTTTATCTATTGAGTGAGGCCCAGTCTGCATCTTATTTTTACATATCCTTATTGCTCTCTACTCTTACATCCTGATGATGGATCACAGAGTGTGATTCGAAACATTTTTTGATGCTAAAAAATATACATAATCAAAAGCAGAAATTCAAGCTTTAAATAAGAGTTTTATCATCTTTTCCTCCTTTCAAATACAAATTATTGTTATCACTTTTAGAAAATTGTTGTTATCACTTGTTCTAATAAATCCAATACTAATAAGATGGGAATGTAGTCTTTCATACCATGCTCTCGGTGCTTGTTTCCAACCATATAAAGCTTTATGTAACTTACATAACACGTTTGTCTGATCGGGATCAACAAATCCTTCAGGTTGTTCAATGTATACCTTGTCATCTAGTATTCCATTCAAAAATGTAGATTTAACATCCATCTGATATACTTTGAATCCTTTATATACTGCATATGCAAGTAATATTCTAACTCCTTCAAGTCTAGCAATGGGTGCAAAATTTTCTCCATAATCAATACCTTCTTCTTGCGCATACCCTTTGCATACTAATCTTGCTTTATTTATGGTTACATCTTCATTCTCATTCATTTTTTTTTTGATTATCCATTTGGTACCAATAACATTCTTATCACTCGGTCTCAGTACTAATGTCCATGTTTTTTTTTTTCTGTATATGCTCAATTTCTTCATTCACTGCGTTGATCCATTCTTCATTTTCAAGTGTATCTCTAACATTCTTAGGCTCAAATTAACAAATTAAACATGTGTTGTCTTTCAACTTAATTTAGGTCATTATACCAACTCTTTTATCTCCAATAATCTGATTCTATGGATAATGTCTTCTCACATATTTTGCAAGTATAGGTTCAGTTCTGTGTTCTTCATTGTGTTCTCCATTTGGTTCATTGTGATCTTGATCGCGATCTTCAGTTGCATCATTTTTCCTGATTCTCAGTATGTGCTTCCTATTGCTCAGTAACATTACCCTATTGCATAGTAATGTTAGGTATCTATGCAAGCATAGTATCAAGTTCTTCCATGTAGTCAAATCTACTATAATCTTCAGTTCTTTCATGTTGTCCTCATCATTCTTCTTAGCAAATTCATCAACTTTCACATTTGCACTTTCAATGATATTGTTAAAAGTCTTGTTCAAACATTTGTAAGCTTTACTCTTAGTAGAATATCCAAGAATATTTCTTCATCACTTTGTGAATCAAATTTACCATTTTGATCATCTTTCAGAATATAACAACTTCCAAATATTCTAAAATAACTCACATTAGGTGTATAACCATACCATAGCTCATAAGGTGTCTTGTTTGTATCTTTCTTTAGTTGTACTCGGTTCAGTGTGTATACAATAGTACTATCATCTTCTCTCCAGCATGTTTGTGCCACATTCTTTTCAATCATCAGTGTTCTAGCACAATCCACAATTGATCTATTTCTCCTTTCAGCAATCCCATTATGTTGCGATGTCCTCGATGCAGAAACCAGTCTTTTAATTCCATACTCACTACAAAAGTTAGTGAGCTCATCCTAAATAAATTTACCTCCTCTATCAGATCTCAAACACTTCAGTTCTCTACTAGTTTCTTTTTCTATTTTTGCTTTTTACCATTTGAAAATCTTAAATGCTTCATAATTTTCTTTTAGGAACATAACAATCATCATTCTAGAATAGTTATCAAAAAATAAAATAAAGTATATGCCCCCATAATAACTCTATGTCCTCATTGGTCCACATAGGTCTGTATGAACTAACTCATAAATATCATTAGATGAAAAATTATTTCTCTTAAAACTATATTTTGACATCTTTCCCATCTGACAATTCTTGCACATTACATGGTCTGGTTTAGATAAGCTTGGTAAGCCTCTAACTTTTCTTTCCTTACTAATCTTAACCATGTTGTCAAAATTTACATGACAAAGCCTTTTATGCCATAACCATACATCTTCATTCTTAGCCAATAAGAAAGTAGTTTCAGCAGTGTCAAGATAGAATATATTGCCTTTTGATTGTTCACTAGTGTCGATCAGTTTTTCAGTTTCATCATAGATTCTAGCTTTTATGTTCTCAAAAGCAACTCAGTGACCTGTGTTATTCAACTATGAAACACTCAACATATTTTAATTAAGTCCTTTCACCCAATATGCATTCTCACACTTGATTTGATTGTTCAGCATTATAGTACATTTTCCTTTTACTTGACAAGGTGTATCATTTCCCATTCTAACAAATCCACCATCATAATGTTCAAGAAATTCAATTTTCCCTTTATCTCCAGTCATGTGATGTGTACGACCATTAGCAATAACCCAAATTTCATGTTTACTAACTTTAGAAATAAGTGTTGTTTCAACATACCTCTTATCTTCTACAAAATCTTCTTTCAAAGCTACAAATATTGTCTCAATATCTTCATCAGTGTCAGAACCAGTATCATTATTTTTATCTTTAGGAATGTAACAAGCCTTCTTGCCTTTGTCTTTGTAATCTTTGTTATTCCTTCTGTCATACCATCGGTTACTTCTGTATTCTCGATCATCTTTTCTATCATTAGATCTTTTATTTATTTCATCATTCTTTGTGTTAGGGTATCAAGAAGCAAAATGTCCAATTTCTTTACAATTAAAACATATAAAAGGTAGTTTACCTTTATACCTTCTTTTACCTTTGTGCAATCTTCTAACCATTAATGCTTCAAGTTCATTAATTTCTTTATCATCAGTGTCACTATTATTTCTAATCATGTGTTTGCTACCAGATTTACTAATTTTCAAACAAGACATAAATGTAGATTCCATAGTAGGTACAACACTTTTGTCAAAGTTATTTAGCTCAAAAGAAATCAGTCTGCCAACAAGACTATCAACAATAATATTGTTTCTAGGTGCTTCTCTCATTTCATGTATTGCAGAGACTCTTATAGAATAAATAGGCAATAGAGTTCTAAGAATCTTACTCACAATAGTGTCTTCTTCAATAGTTCTACCTGCTCCACGAATAGCATTCACAACTTCCTTGAGTTGGTTACTGTACTGTGTTATGTTTTCTCCTTCTTTCATTCGCATGTCATCAAATTTTCCTCGGAGACTTTCAACTTTGGCTCTCAGTACATTTGTATCTCATCCATAAACTAGTGTAATATTGTCCCACATCTTCTTAGATGATGTACATGTCTTAATATCTTCAAATTCAGCATCAGTAAGAGAAGAAGCAATCTCTACCATTATAATGTTGTGTTCATGTTTCTCTTTCATCTGATTAACAATCAAGGGTCAATTTGGTAGGATGAATTCAGAGTCTAGATATATTGCAATGTCATCTCCAGTCCCTGATAGGTATAGCCTCATTCTTCTTTTCCATGTTGAGAATTTCTTCTTGTTCAGCTTTGGTGTGTCTCTCTTATGCATCTTGATCTTTAGCTTAAATCCTTTAAAAATGTCCTTCTAAGCATTCTACATGCTCTGATACCAATTGTTAGAATAACTGAGGGGGGTGAATCAGTTGTATCCCAATTATCCTATAGTCCCAAATTCTTCTAAATGTATATAACAATAATTTCACACATATAAATCAACTCAGTGAAATGTAAAATGTATCTTCTAGTTGTTTACTGAATAGCAGTAAATTAATACTGTGATTACTGATCAATGTAGATAAAGTAATGTGTAAAACAAAATAACAATCCACAACAATAATACACATTCAGACATAGATTTTTAATGTGGAAACCCTTCTAACAGAAAAACCACCTGGGACTGATAACCCAAAATATTTCACTCTTCTGAAGTGATCTCGGTTAAGAGCTAACCCTATGAAAGGTTACAATGCACATTGTTAAATGTGACCTAGTTAGAGGATTTAAACCTAACATTTCTCTCTTGACCAATCTTTCACTACGGGTTCAATAAGACAACACTCAACATTCATTATAATGTCACAATAAAGACTTTCACATCCTACTCAGTTAAGAGATTTATCTATAACAATGGTTAAACTGATACAATAATGATCTGATTCAAATACAACTCTATTTTGCAGATTTTTAGATCTATGCTAAGTACATAATACCTCTGATCAATTTTTTTACTTCATTTCATCTGATTCTTTATACTTTCTTCTACTTAGTAATGATATTCCCTCTATCGCTCAGTAATGTCTGCAAAAAATGCTTGGTTCTATCTTTAACCAGTTTGATTAGTCATGCATAAAATTTGCATATGTGCACATCAGATGTGTACATACAATTTATAATGAATCTCTTGTCTCTTATATAGACATCATAACTCATTTAATTTCCTTCCTTTAGATTTTTTCGCTTAATCTCCATCGTTGGTTTTGCCACTTAAACCTTCCTCGACAGTTGTGTTTAAAATACATTTCAATATTCATCATCTGATCTTCCTTGAATTTTCATAACCATTTGATCTTCATAAAAAATCTTATCATTTACCTTAGAATCATCAATTGTTAGCTCATCATTCTAGTCGGCCTTAGTTTGATTTAACTGTTCGGTCAATATCGTGTTGTGTCGGTGATCCCTAGCTCGGTTATCACTATGCTTGGTATACACTGTATTTTACCCAATGTTCACCGTCTCTCAGTGTATACATAACTCTTAATTTACCGACCACATAAATTTGTTTGTTCTTGATATCCAATCCATAATAGATGTTTGTTACCATAATGATACTCAAATAAGTTGACATCAATGACAATACATTAACTGATAATGTTTATCATCATATCTGTAACTTGGTTGACTATCAACAAAATGACTTCAAACATACAATTAGTTGTAGTTCATCAGTGATGACCCCAATTACAAAAGATACTACAATTACATTAAATGCATTACCATACGTCCTAAATATAGGGAAAACTTAAGGAAACATTATAACACACTACATCAAGACCAAATATAGGTCATACATAAGATGTTTACACTGCACATTATATTTACAGATACTATTGGAACGCCACAACTAAGACCATGTCTTGATTACCAAAACATCTGAACCAACCGATAGGTGAAACATAATAGAGTAGGTCTAGAATATGATACCAAAACCATTCTGGTGAACAACACCATTGTCCAATTGTCAGAAACAACTGGAAGAACATTGCAAGAATAGAAATCACTAGAATCTGATGATAAAATTTATACAATATTGATCACCAAAAAAAATTCAAGTGTACCAAATTATGTAGACCATGAATATTACCAAGTACACCTGCCATACACCATCAAAATTATTCATAACTGAAACTTCTATTATATAACTAACAACCAACTGATACATATCCAAAACTATCAACAACCAATCGATACTGCAAGGATGTCAGTATGAGGGGTTTGACATTAATAACAACCAATGCCAACAAAAACTCAATTGGTCTAACAATTGAGACATCATTTGGACCTCACGAATGAGAAACTATGACTTCATCCCTCTTTGTACAAACACATCAGACATGATCAACTATACTAGTAACATAAATATAGTAAGATTCAATATCAAAGGATACATGAGTTAGTGCATTAGTACTCAGAAGCATTTAAATAATCATTATATCATATATCATCTAAACTAACATATCATCCCAATCATTTATCAACCACAATTATCAAGTAACCATATTATTCAACTAAATCATCAACATTGTTAGATATCAATTATCCAAAATAACTATCATAGCATCAATTCTCCAACCATAAAATAAGAAAACATTAACACTAATACATCCGAGCTAGGGTCTAGGGCTACATTACCTTTGTACTGTGACAAGGTTTGGGTGGCACTACATCCTTCCTCCCTAAGGCTTGACTTACTCCTAGAATTTTCAAAGGCTAAAATAGAAACACTTCACATATTTGTCTTGTCGCATCTCTTAAGCATAATCAATAATTTGTAAGTCCCTCAAAATCTATGTCGAGAAATAGTTCAATCCTCATAAACATTGTGAAGCAATACTATATTTCTCTATATATCCCATCTCAAATTCCAATCATTTGTAATATTTTCATCTAATCAAATCAATATAACAAGTATATGCCTTCTTTTCTACTAGTAACTAGGTCATACACTTCAACAAAATTAACACCATAGATTAATTTATTTTAAAATAAATCATCATAAATGCAGTAAATCACACTTTTCACACTCAATTTCACCATTAATTCATGTTCTTAATTTCCAAACATAGAAACGAACTAGAATTTTCCATTTAGTTTCAGTCAAAAAAGCATACTTTGTCTCCTAGTGGATAACAATTTACATTATTTTTTGTTAATTTGCACTTGAAAGACACTCCAATGCACACATTAGTACTCAAATTTTATGATAATTTGATCATATTTCAAACAATGCAATAAGTCAAGTTTCTTGATTTTCTCAAACACTTAGTGCTTCAAACGTTCTCTCCATTTACAAGAGGCATAAATGCAAGGCATGATTTCAGTTTTTTCCAAATTTTATAACATGAAATAGCACAAAGACTCACAAAGCATGACAAAATGTCCATGATTTGAGCATGTGGATCCATTTATATATCTAATATGCAACAATAAACATAAGATATAAGCATGACTAGCAACACACCAACCACATCACTGGGGTTACAAACCACTAAGATTAGGAGAGACACACACCATAATGCTCCAAGATACACATACTAAGCCCAAGAAAACTAAATACATAGTCTACACACCATAGTTTCTTGCATCTTCTTCCTCGTATACACTCACCAAGACTGCATCATACGTCCTTGGCGAAGAATCACATTACAACACAAGACCACTATTCGTATAACACCAAAGGAAAACCAGTTCAACCACCAAAATTTACAAGTAAAGAAATATGTAAGAATTTTCAATAGTAAGTAACATAATTAAAGAATTCACAATAGTAAATCAATCTTAAAATAATTTTTTACAAATTTTGGAAAACTCTCACAATCCAAGATAAACAAGTTTGATGGTCTGCATAGACAAATAAGAGAAATCATCATCAAATTTCACTTTACATCACTATGTGACCAGAATTATAGCCACCCAACAAGGAAGGAGGAAACCACTGATGGGGATAGGTCAATCCAAATACGCCCTCACCAAGTGCTTCTACTATACCTGGGTACAAACCCATCATTCTCATAGGTTGGAACACAACAATATTACAACCAAGAAACCACCATAAAGGGGGTAGGGTTCTCTATGCTACCACTGATTTAATCCATAATAGTTTTCCCATAATCATAAGAGAGTGTATATGCATGAAATAAAAAACCAATGCCACACAAATCATTAATTCCATCTTTCACAAGAAGGCATGTTATATTACATTATAGCCATACAAAATTGTCTCTACTCAATGCATGTTATCTAATATCAATAATAAAAATGGTTTTAATTACACATAGGAAATTTCATTACCCACACACGTATCACAAGCTAGACAATTTATTTCACTTCAATGCACAATATATCATGATAATCATCATGGTCATTTCATTAGATTTCATGGATTACATCACTCATTGACATGTTATACTAATACTTGTTGCTTTCAAATAAAATTTTGAGACCTCTATAAGAAAAACATTTATATTCTTTAGTAGACATATACAAAAGATCACAAATCACATTAACCATGCAATTCCTTAAATAAAATCATGCATTTACCATACCATCATTGCTTCCAATAATCCAATTTGCATAACTAACAAAATTTCTTGTTAATCGTATATCAAACAAAGAGTAAGGGAGAGAGACATTTTCTTTCTTTTCAAGTAACCATTACTCACAAGACCTATCATTTAAGTTTCACAATGCACATTGAGATATGGCAATACACATCTATTTGAGCAAAAATATTTCCCTTTGCCAACCACAATAAAATAATATTTATCATTTGATATTTATCTTCTACTTCTTCTTTACCCACTTTTGGAATAAGGGCAAAACACATATGCTCATGTCTCATACCTTCTAAGAAATTTCTTCCATCAACTAAACATATTCTGGCATTACTACATACATTTTATCATGTTTCCTTGAATGGCTTCAGCTTGTGTCAGACTCCATCCTTTGTCAAAGAATAAGTATTAGCATGACCATCATGTATAGCACGCTTCTCAAACTGCCAAGGCCTTCCCAGCAACAAATGACATGCATCAATGGGGATGATATCGCAAAGTACCTCATATCGGTAACTTCCAATCTTAAAATTCACTAAGCACTGCTCATTGACCAGGACCTTGTGGTCATCCTGCACCCAGGAAATTTTGTATGGACGTGGGTGTTTTTCCCTTTTCAGCTTCAACTTTGTGACCATTTCTTCTGATACCAGATTATTAGTTCTTCCACCATCAATAATAACATCACAACACTTATCCTTGCACTTGCATCTAGTGCAAAATAGGCTCTTCCTCTGATTTGAGCTCTTCTCTTCATTTATCAGGATCCTCCTGACAACTAGGGTTTCTCCTCTCTCAGCATTAGCTCAGTGTTCTGACTAAGCTTCTTCATTTTCATGTACAACTTGTGCATGGCCTTCATTCCTCCTATCCATCCTTCCTTGACGTTGTGGGAATTCATAGGCTTGGTGTCCTCCACAATGGAAACATGTCCCATGAAAACCGCCTCTTCCTAGTCCTTGCCCCCTTCTTCTTCCTCTCTGATCTCTATTATTTTGATCATAGGAATGATTGAAATTATTTCCCCTGTGAATGCTACTTAACTCATCATTCCTTTTCTGATCTTCATTTTGGCCTCCATAAGACCGTCTGTCAGATCTTACACCATGACCTCTTCTAGCTTGCTTGCTTTCAAACTTCTTGTTTAGCTTCTCTTCCACTCTCAGGGAAAATTGGTATGACTCTTCAATGCTAGTAATTCTAACCACTCAACTCATCCTGTATGGCATATCTTACTCTAGAATATTATATTTTGGAGGAGGTTGATTTAGGGGAACCCACCCGTGAAGGTGGTAAGGCACTGGCCACTTTGGGGTTGAAGTAATTGTTTAAATATTTGGATAAAGATGAAATAGAGATTCAGGGCCTCAAAGAGGAGGTAACAACTTTGAAGGACTATATAACCAAGATAGTTAGTCCTATTGGCCAAGATAATTTGAAGGCTGCATTACAGGAAACACTTGGGAAGATAGAACCTCCATAATTTTCAAATCCTTTTGTAAAAGAATTCATTGATCAGAAGTTTGAATTCGAGAAATTCAGAGTCAAGACCATTTATAGTGTTTTGAAACATTTATGAATAATCCTCATTAAAGTAACATGGCTTGTTGACCTGATGGAAGGAGAGAAAGGAATTGATGAAAAGGTAGAACAATAACAATGAGCACTCTAAGATTTGAGAGTAATAAGAAAGAAACACTTTCAAATTTTGGTGAAATTATATGAGGGTGCAGAGTTGGATAATTTTGATGAGTGTGTCACTGTCATTAGTGTCACCATTAAAGGCTATTGGGAAAGCCTGGAAAAGATTGAAAATAAGAGAAAGGATGATATTCTTTGGGTGGAAGAGATAGAGAAATTATTTGATGGAATGGACTTGGTTGTATGAAGATGATAATAAATAAAAGTTAAATTCCATGAAGAACATTGTCCAATAGTTTGTCAGAATTATAGCCAGGGTAAACACACAAGGAGATTTGCAACAATATGTTTACTTCAAAGTGGACATGAACTACATAATGGAACACAAAATAATTTTATTCTAAGATCATAGCACTCCGAGTAAGGTGACAAAGGTATTTGTAATCTATAGAGTTACCCAATTTTGATGAAGTCTAGGAAATCATAGAGAGACTTCGCAAAGCATACTCAAACATTCTTCCACAAAACTAAGTATCATTTGATACTTAGTCATTTTTTTACACTTCAATCATTTATAATACTTAGACAATTTTTAGTGTTGCATTTTTCAGAGGTCCACAACCCCAAAAATCCAGTGATATCAAATTTCCATACATAGACAATTATTAGAGTTGCATTTTTCAGAGGTCCACAACCCCGAAAATCCAAGGTCACCAAATCTATAGACTTAGTCATTTTTTAGAGTTACATTTCTTGGAGGTCCACACCCCTCAAATTTGTGGGCATTCATCTTTCAATCACGTGTTTCATATAAGATCATTTTTTGGGTAGATTGCATTTAATCTAGAGGTATTTTTTTTTAAGGTAAGGGGTCTTCTATCAGTTACACGTTAGAGGAGCATTTAGATTCATGCATTTTGGGTGTGAATACCAAAGAGAAGATCAAGTGCATGCAAACAAGAAGAAGAAATGGTAGAATTGTAGTTAAGTTCCTTCATTTTAGGAGTTGATTCCAGTCTAATTTTACATGTATTCAATGTACCCATGGATGAGAATCCATGCAACCTTGTTAGCAATAAGTTTAGGAGTAGTTTTGCATTGTTAAACTCTAGATTTAATTTTATTACACCATATTTTGTGTAGATGAAACCCTATGTATGGATTTCTAATTTTCTAAGTTGAAACACTATATATTTTATTATAAAGATGTAATTAAGGTCGTATATTTTATGCAATAAAGCTATATGTTGTTGGTTCTTCATTCATGGTGTGATTCTTCTACTATCTATGTGAAATTGATAAATATATGCATGATTATTCATTTATTTCAAAGAGCCAACTGTATATTATTGTGAATGTGTCTACGATCAATTAGTTTGGTGTTTATCGTTATTGTCTCATCTTGCTATGACAAATGATTAGAAAGATTTGTTCTATTGATTTAATGATAAATTTGTCTTGTGAGTGCATGCATCTGGTGGCTTTACGATTTGATAGATTTTGAAAAATCTTGCATTTGAGTAAAATAATTGTGAGTTTATCTGATTCATGTTTTGTGGGTTTCCATATTTTCATCATTTAATTTGCAAGCATGATTCAACAATGGTTTATGTCCGTTAGATTTCATTTCCAGAAAATTTTCTTATAATTCTTGTTACTCAAATTATTGATATTTCTTGGAAATCGGTTAAGTATATGATTCATGTTAAGATTAGCATAATTTGCATTATTAGGAAATTGGATATGTTGAAAATTGAGGAAATTACAAAAAAGTGTTAAAGTTTGTTTTGCAGCCTGAGTTTCAATCAACTAGCACATGCCTCCTTGTGAGCATTCACATTTATCTTCAACTGAGATTTCCACACTAGTACATTTGAGGCCAAATTCTTATGGCTATCTGTCAGATTTTCAACACCTATCTGTCGGTACTTCGACAGTTGTAACCATCGCGGTTATTTCATTGCAAATTGCAATGGAAGTGGTAACTGTCGCTATTCTGACACTGTATCTATTAGACCTTACCACATTAATATCTAGTTTATTATAGCATTTCATACGGTACATCTATCAAAATGTCGACAGAACATGTAGCCTATCCGACTGACCACTTGTCTGAATACCAACGGTTTCCTATCGGGATACCATCGGATGATCAGTGATTGCATGACAGGTAACCCCGTCGAATATATTCCACAACCGTCGTAACTTTCTATCAAAAATGTAGTGCATCTGTCATTACGCCTGTCAGAATTTTGACGGAAATCAAGTCACCCTCCGACAGAACAACTCGTCGAATGTATAGCACTATCGTCGTACTTATCTATTGAAAATGTAGTTTTTCTAATAGGAAAACCCATCATAAATATAGCACTATCATCGTACCTCTCTGTCAAAAATGTAGTTTGTCCGTTGATACATCTGTCAAAATGCTGATGGAAATGAAGTGACCCTCTGACATGACAACCTATCAAACATACAGCCCTGCCGTCGTAACTACCTATCAAAAAAGTAGTTTTTCTAACGGGAGATCTCGTCAGATGTATAGCCATGTCATCGTAACGATCTTTTGAAAATGTAGATGTTCCGACAGGAGAACCTGTCAAATGTATAGTACTTTCATCGAAACGGTTGCGATTAGCATCGAAACTACGACGGCTTGGCACACTAAAGATAACAAAGCTCAAGTGACCATCATAGAGGGTCTCCATCTTTAGTCCATATTACTGACAAAACATTTTATATTTCATTAGCTCATCAAATGCGGGGATTATTTTCATGGTAACATATTATTTAAGTTGACGTTGCACAAATTTATTTAGTTTGTGCACTTGTAGACTAAAAGGACTGAGATAAAGAAACATCTCCTTCTGTGGCCTACATTTCTCAGGCCACGGGAGGTGATGCTTCATTCTCGCTGTCCTCATAGTCTACAAGTGCACGAAGTAGATAAATTTGTAAAAATTCAACTTAAATAATGTACATTATACATGAAAATAGCATCTATTAAATTCTTTCAGATCCCCGCATTTGATGAGATAACTAAATATAGAATGTTTCCTCAATCGTATGGTCCAAAGATGGAGACCAACTATTATGGTCTCTTGATCTCTGCTATCTTTAGTCCTAGCTATTGGGTAAGGCTTGAAAGACTTATACATGTCGATCGTCGAGAATAATCACCACCTTTCTTTTATGTACACTACAGAGTATCCAATATATTACTAAAGATGAAGAGAAGGTAGAAAATATGAATGGATAAAAGAAATGAAAGATACAATAACATTATCTTGTTGTTTACCTTCTCATAATTGATCCCAGTCTAGCAAAAACCTTTTACACTTGTGTAGCTCATCAATACTAGAGGCCTGAAGGAATTTTATACGCTCACTAGCACATTTCGTGCATGGATGAGAAACAGTATCCAAAGTTTCTAGATTCTGAGAAGAGGTATGAGTGGAGGCCAAAGAAGGAATATTTGTGAAGGTTTTATAGATGTAGGTTACTGAATCATCATCTCTGCACTGGTACTCAATCTGGAAACCCTTTTCCTCACTTTTGTCCCACCTCAGCTTAGTAAAGAAGATATTCTCTAGAATTTTAGACATCTAGTGAATCTCCACAAATATCCCTTCTAGCCTCAAATGAATATATATACGTCTTCTCATAATCTAAAAACTCTTGATCATTGATTCTCATCAATGTACGAATAAAATTGTGACAAAACACTTAATCCCTAATTCAATCTTTGACAAATAAAATTGTGACAAAACACTTAAAGAATATGGAAACCTCACAATATTTGTTTATTCCACTCAATAAATGATCTATCTATAAAAATACGATGACTTGCATGAACCAAACAATATTCTCAAGAATTGGAAACAAATAACTTAACTATAGAAATTGTAGGGATGTTCAAATTAAATGAAGATAATCTAGAACAATATTTTCTTTTCAGAGCACCAAATTGACAATCGATTACTTCGAGTTTCATCAATTGAGAGAAATCTACAATCAATGTTTGGAAGGAGCAGTATTTCAACTTCAAATATTTGAGATGTTGAGCTTATATTTTCAATTTTCTTAACCCATAACAGTCGCTAAGTCACAAAATTTGACTCTACGGGCAACGACCTATAAAATGTTCAATTACATTTTTTTTAGTTTCTGCAATAATAAATTGTAGAGAACATGATACGAGGCTAGGAAATCCTAGACAAGACTCGGGAATTTCATTAAAATATAAATATGAAAGTTCCAAAGTAGTGAGCATCTGAAAGGCAATAAGAGCATTAGGAAACCACTTTATTGGGATGAAACCACGTCTTATAACAATTTATTTTACCCCCTTTACCCTCACACACTCAATCCATTCCTCAATTTTTTTCAGTGTTGCTCTTATTGCAAAAGGGAGAATCAAACCTAAAACTTGTAAGAGGTGAAAAATGTTGTTTGTTATTTGTTATTACAAACCCATTACAAGCATTTATTTGAAGTATCAAAAGACAAACTTTAATTATTATTTGGGCCCTTTATTAATTAAATTAATTAATTAAATAAGTCCATCTGATATTATTTAATTTTTAGGACCATTTAATTAATTACCCTGATTAAGATATTTTATTAAAAATTGGGGACGTTACAAATAGGATTTGTAGAATGAATGAACATGACATTGATGGAATAGGAGTATGCTTAGTTGTATTGACATGGAACATAAGTTATAGGTAGAAGTGGTTGCTATAGATTCTTACCTAATGAATAGGTTTCCTTCCTCAATTCTTGTTGGTTGGATGTCCAAAGGTAGTGTTATCTTACCTAATGAATAGGTTTACTTCCTCAATTTTTAAACTTTAATAAGACACACAATTACTCAATCATCCCTATTGGAGCTTTGCGGTATTTGATAGAACTGCTACAGTGTTATCAGCAACATGATCTCATGTTGGTGCAACACCATCTTTCACTGCCAAACTTACTTATCAGCTGTTAGCAGAAATTTTATGTTGTGAAGGTTGAATTTCATCTAAAGAGTAGTGCAGTTTACATTTAATGAAGAGGCAAATAAATGTTTTTCTCCATTCCTATCGTCATGGTTCATATGTTTAGGTTTTTTCTATATTTTACAACTGAAAGATAAAATATTCAAAACAAAATTGTTGAGATAAAGGTATTTTTGATTTGATATTTAAGGGCTGGAGTTTTATAATAGAGTATTATGGTTTCTAGGATTTAGAATCTAGAGAGGGAGATTGTAGGTAGAGGCAGAGTAGATGTATTTGTAGGTTGTCTAAAGTCTATAATGGAGAATTTGACAGGGCATTCATAAACCAAGTATATGTTAAGAATACTATGTTCAAACTATTTCTCTGCAATAAACATTCTATCAACTGTAACTATGCAATAATTTATGTTAAGGAACCTCATGCAAATTTATATCTTAAATTGTAGCAAATGATTTAATGTATTCATATTCTCTAATATATGTTTTCATTGTGTTCCGGTACAACTCATTTTCAAAGAGAAGAAAAAGTATGCTAACCACGTCATCTTCATCTCTTCTTTTCCTTTCTTTGATCTCTTCTTTTCCTTTCTTTGGTCTCATCTTTTCCTTTTTTTGACATCCCGTCTCATCATGGTTGTGCCTATATTGTCAATAAACAACATTCAATATCACTCAAAATTATCAAATATGTAACCCATAGTATTAAATGCTCAAATGCTTGCAATCCATTGAATGTAAAGGGATGAGGATGTAATGGGATGAGGATTCTATTTATTTTTATTTAAAAATGAAAGTTATAAATTAGAACTTTCTAATGACTAGATACATGGTTATTTGTGTGTTTCTATGAGTATATTTGAAACTATACAATTCTATGAAGAGCAATAGTTAAAATGTATGAAATAAAAGAAGAAGAAGAATAAAAAATCACTAGAAGACTTGCTTGAAATGCATGCCCTCGCACTTTATCATTTAAACTATTTTCTAGCATGTATTTCCAGACATGTCTCACAAAACCCATCACTAGCACTACTTATCAACATTCAAAACTACATTTCTTAAGAAAGGAAGAGAATGGTTTCATGAAAGGAAAAATGTTCATATCCAATGGACAAAAAAATGACGTTATAAAGTGATGTGATATTCAGAAGGAAAGCTACAAGATATTTGCAACAAAGTTTGAATCCTTAAGCAACCATGTCAAAGAGCAGTGAAAGTATACAAATTAAAGACTAATTATTTCAGCATTTGTTTCATCATAGGAAGGTATTAATCATATGACTCAAATTAAAAAGGTACATTATGGTAAATTAAATGTCATGGAATGGTGATCACAATAATTTTGAACGAAATCTTTATATGGAGAAGGACAATGTGAAATAGACTAGTCTGATTTTTTCTATCTTCTAAATTTATGATGAAACTGTTAAGGAAAGGAATGAACACAGGAAAAGAGTCTACCATTATCAAGTGTATCAAATTCATGAAGAATAACATCAATTATAAGTAGCATGAATAATAGATCATCCCATGGATAGATACTCATTCAAAGACATTCACATCAAACAAAGCATGAAGCAAAAGTAATGTAGTGGACTACAAGTATAAAAGCGTCAATTAGTAATCCAAAAGTAATTTTGTAGTGATAAATATCATAACAACAATCATGAATCATATTCAATGAAGAGCTACAACTATAAGGGAGGTAATGGAAATTCAGATCACCAGTATCAAAACCTTCTAATTCAATAAAAAGATTTAAAACATCTATCATATGGATGTTTCACATGAAAATATTCAAGGGGATTTTTTTATTGAGAAAATAGAGTTACTATGTAATGAAATCCATAGTATACAAAAAGCATTGGTTTCAGATTCAAGAAAAGAATTATTTTCAAACTAGAGACATTATAGTGTCAAAGCATGTGCATACATGAAAGAGGTCATTTTTCATGGGGCAAACTGCAGTTTTGAGAAAGATCTTGTGACAGATAGCTCTTTCTTTCATTTCAGATTGTTTATTTAAGGAGGATGTGTTATTGTTTTAAGTGTATTGAGATAGTCATAGGACAATAAGAATAAACCAATGATAAAAATATACATCATAGGAGAATAAATCATGTGGTTGTAGCAATAGCAATAGAGAATACATCAGTTGACGAGTGAAAATGAAGCATGACAAGATATCAACAAGTAAAGAAATCAATATTCAGAGAAGATGAAACCAAAATTTCAGCCAATAATGTTCACTTGAGAATATTACAACAGTGACTAGTGTCATTGACATAGGGTGAGTTGTTATAGTATGTATACAACCCAAGGATATAGGTTAGGGAGTAGTTCAGATTTATGTTTAACCTAGGTAAATGTCAATTAGAAATATGAAGGGTACAAAGGCGATGGATTTCTCACAAGGTCAAGAGCCCCAATGTTACAAGGTGAGTTTCTTGAACTGCATCAAGGTCAAACTCAATAGTAAATGGAGCATCATTGTTGTTTTTGGAAAAAAAAATCAGTGCTATCAAAGGCATGAGAAAGAGTTGATATCAAGTTTTATGGGTCAAGACAATGGCTACAATCAACTGTTAACAATCACAAGACAAAAGAAGCCTATGGGACAGTAAACCCTATTATTTATGCATTGTGAAGTGCTGATCTTCTGCATTTTAGTTTAATAGTGAGCCCTCCAAATCTCTCGAACCATTCTTCTCTAGATAAATCTTGAAAAGAGGTTGCTATTAAACCATTTATGATCCTTATTGTGATTGCATTTTCAAAACCCTCTCACATCTCCATTGCATCAACTCTACTATAGTTACATCTTTGATGAAAAACCATTAATTTATCTATCCACATTCAAAATTTGTTTGAATAATCAGAAAGTATAATGTAGTCCAACCTATTCTCAAACCTCAATTTATATCTTAAAGAAATAGACACAACTACCCTCTACCAACTTAAGTGAAGCATTCTAACTCTATAAGATTGAGATCACTAAACAAGACAAAATCAACACAAAATAAAACTGTGTTTCATTTATGCCTTTGCCTATTATATAACACCTTAATTTCTATCTAACAAAAAACACAACTACACACAATATTTGGCTGTGTAATTAACTTCCAATGAGATATCGCAAAAGGTTTGAATCTCAAGACTCAAATAATATCAAAATTAAATTTGGAAACCCATAGATTACACAAAAATTCAAACATTTATAGAAACTCAGAACATCAAACATATTCTCTTTAGAAGTAGACAGACCATAGATTGTAAGTTCCTTCATGCATAACAATGAAAACTTAATTATATAATACTAAAAGAATACAAAATCTTAAACTAGATTACACATTTGTGAAGAGAGTTTCATTTTTCAGTTGCACTACAGTCACATATCTGATGAATAACCAGAAACCAATGTCATGTCTATCTATCTACACACAAAATTTGGCACTAATACATTATACCCTAAAAATTTTGCTTAGTCGGTTTATTGAAGGAAAATTTTGATTTTTTTTTAATCCATGCCCGTGTTCATCGTAATTCTGATGAACCCAGGCATATAATGAAAAAAAAGGGGTGATGTCTTTCATTGTTAATTTCATTTTTTTTTAATTGCGCGTTGCAGAGCGGAGGTCGAAAGGACTAGGACATCATTGTGCAGAGGGAAGGCCGGAAGGATTTTATTGCGTGAAGAGGCCTCAGATATTTTGGAACCTCAAGTGTTGGATGCTCTTCAATCCAGTGTACAACATCTTATTATTATTAGGCGGTCGGGATCATTACAAGTTATCACCTAGTGGCATGTCATGAGCTGGAGAGCTGGTATGTCTGCATGCTCATATATGTATATTAAAATGCACATCTCTGGGTTTAGTAATAGTAATTTATGAACATCCATCAACATGCATAGGTATAGAGGGTTTCTAAACCAAGGAAATGACTAGGTAGCGAGATGCACAGACCATGGATTTGTTGAATAATATCTAGAAACTTCTATATGGCCAATGCAATTTGTAGGTGAAATTGTTGCATCAAAAAAATGGATGCCATAGCAGTGATATATGCAAAACGTGGAAGCTTAGGCCTAACATGTTAACTATCTAACTCATGAAATGTCCTGTTTGACACAACCCCTCAATAAAATGTGGTCTTGAGCATTGCCATGATTGCAGCATGTGTTCAAAATGGATGATTTGAAACGTCTTTGGAGGCTTTCAAACAAATTGCAATCTCCAAACTAAAAATTGAAAACCATAGATTTTACAATAGAATCTTGAATCAATGAGGGAGTTGCCCTAATTTATGGTAAAATAAATGATAGATAAAGTCGATAAAATTATCACAAGCTTAGCAATGTAGGCAGGTAAACATGATTGACAAATGCATGATTGGCGATTTCATATAGAGATCACAGTTGAGCTTCAATGGTGTTTGATATATTTTCTTTAGTTTCAAGAGCTACAAAGTGTTAGAGATGATTCATTAGGGTTTATTGAGGAAGTTTGGTAGAGTTCAAAGCACATTGGTGGGTTTGATTATTGTTGGGTGTACACTCTAGGGCTAGTCATACATCTTCTAAGGGGTTGTACATTGCTTGAGAACATGGGTGGAATTTCTTGGAGGGTCTGATTTGAGTTTGTAGACGTTTTTGACTAGATTTTTGGCATATTTACTCCCTTCTTCTCTCCATTCTTTTGGTTGTCCAATTTGGATTTGTTTGGTGTAGGTGGCTAGGGTTTGGAAACCCTCATCTATTGGTTTTGTTGTTTCTTGTCCATTATTTACCATTATGAATAACTAGGTATGTGAGTTTAATGTTTTTAATTAGTTTTCACAATTGAATTATCTTCAGTTTAGATTATTTATTGTATTTCCACACTTATTTCATATTACAAGTAATTTTCTAAATAGTGATGGTGACAAATCTCCGCACATTTAGATAGTTGCATACTCATTTTCTCATGTATATTATTGTACTAGGTAAGTAGCGATGGTGACAAACCTTCGCATATCTAGATAGTTGTAATCTCGTGTTAATTTCATATTATTATACCAATTGACTTACCACAAATAACCCCCACTCATTTAATTAGTTTGTCCATGAGAGCATTTTGATATGCGGTTTTATTGTGCATGCATGTAATCTAAAGCTAACATGTAGCATTAGTTATATCTTGTTTCAGTTATATACAATATTTGTGTTTCATAACTTGCTGAGAAGCTTATCTAACTTTGATCCAATGTTACTGTAGACACTTCGAATATGAAGTCATGACATTTGGTAAGATTCTACTTCTATCATTCACTGAGGAATCAAAAAGAACCATCATTCTAGGCTCATTGTTGACCATCATTTGGTGGTTGATCTATAATTTTAATAACGTTTTTGAAACTAACAATCACAGAGAAATTATTGCTTTCTCTAATTAAAATGATTAATGTACTGCCCTAGAAGTGAGATTGTTCTAAATGTACACACAAATAACACTAAAAATTTTCCCCTCATAATATTCAAATAGGGGGGAATCCACCTGGAAGTAGGTAATGGCTCATCTACAAACTTGAACAAATATCAGTTAGAAAAACAATTTACAGAGAATTGCATATGAAATATAGTTGATCTATCTTATGAAGGAATGCATAGTGGGAAGGTGGCACTAACTACTCCTGAAATGTCTCTCATTAAGCGAGTATTATGTTTGTAACATGTTTTAGCATAATCAATGTGGAGGCTATGTCAGTTAGGTTTAACTTTTCTTTTTGTAGCAATTTTGCCTGCCTTAACACTAGATAATTGTCTGTTGGAATATTTTCATAGTTGTAGCTGGATATGTTGTTTTTTATGTTTGCTTTTTAGGAAGCTATTTGCCTGCTTATAATGAAATATGATGACACAATGCAATCATACTTAGGTTATGCTAAAAATGATATCAAACAATTATAACATGCCCAATGATAACCTGAGCCTTAAATCTCAAAAGCATGTCAAAAGTTACAATATCAATTGTTTCCATCAAAAGATGAATTTACGCAGGAAACCAAAAATTTGTGTATTTTCTTTCAAATTTTAGGAATCTAGTAGAATCTAAGAAAACCTTGTTCAATACACTCATTACTATATTTGACTTGTAAGTTGGTAATAACATTTTGTAGTCTTGGTTGTTAGTCTTATCAGCATGGTTGTTGGGAATGTATTAATTTTGCCTGTTTGTCAGCTTTGGAAGTGCTTAAAATTATGCTTATACAAAAGTTAGAAATGTTTTCCATATATTATGATCAAAATTTCATGGATCCTTATTTTTAAATTGATGAGAAACATTGACAATGTTTTGATGGATAGGGAAAGTTAAAGATGCTCTTCTGATGTTAGTTTTTATTCCATTTCTTTTGCGTGTATTCTCATTCTTCAGTTGTTTTAAAATGTTGTTTAAGGTATTGGACAGTCAAATTGCCCATGTATTTGTTACTCTCCTTTTCAAGCTTGATAAACTAAACAAAATCATACAAGATGTCATGTAAAATGGAAATATTTGTGGT
>MU227366.1:5482637-5509495 GCA_018584345.1 Thuja plicata
TATGTTTAGAGTAGTATAAATAGTTTGTTTAATGTCCAATCTAGTGTTATGAATTTTGGGCATTACATACAACTCTCCCATTTATTTTTCAAAAGTTATAATACTTCATACAATAGAAGTTTTTCAGCACTCATGTGTTATGGCATTTAATGAACATGTACATATCATAAGTATAGTTTTTACAAAAAAATTTCTCTGCTATAAACAATTCATTATATTTGAATTATTGCATATGATAGTTATAGGAACATTTCAAGGATTTTGTAAATAAATGGGTTTTCAAACCCCATTACAATTATTGTAGATGATGTAGCACAATTAGGTAAAGAAAATCTATGTTTTGTTCTTTTAAATTTCTTTTTTGATTTATAGTTTTTTTAATTAATGAAATAATTGTAATTCACTAATATAAAGGGGTATACTGCATTCAAGAAAAAGGATTTGGAGGCTGCTAAGTATTTTGTTCTAGAAAACACCTTTTGCTTGGTAATTTGAAGTCATAAATGGAAACTTACAATCCTAAATAATTAGTATACCATTGATGGCTTCATAATTATTAAGTGAAAGGGAGTTCTCTGATATGGAACCCCCTTTGGTGAACATCCTTCAAGTATGAATTTGAGCATTGGATGCCCAAAGATAGGAAGAGAGAAATACAAATGAACATTGGTTGTATTTGAAGCCAGCTAATTTGACTAAATTAAGTTTATATTTTTGTAATTTGTTTGTTGTTATTGGGTTGTAACCATAATAAAATAGATGCATTTATCATGTAAAACCATCTCTATCTGGTAAAACCTATTATCCATGCATATTCTACGCAGTTGCATGTGCATTCTCAATTCAGAGTGGGAAAATATTATTTTGGATGCGAGGGAGAAAAGCCTAACACATAAAGAACATGCACATAAACACGACAGTTGGGAAACATAAATGTAGATATCACAACAGCTGAGAAAAATAAATGTAGACATCATGGTCACAATTGTTTGGAGACAACATAATTCAGTGGTATACCCAGACGATGCAATGCAGCCACTACTCCTCCAGTTCTAAGTTGGCACTGCACGATCCAAAAACTATAGATAAGGAATAAATTTAGAGAGTGGAGGAGGAGGGCCATAATGACCGAAATAATATAGGGATCTCCTATATTATTTTTCTTGTTATGGCCCTCCTCCTCCACTCTCTAAATTTATTCCTTATCTATGGTTTTTGGATCGTGCAGTCCCTGGAGGAGTAGTGGTTGTGTTGCATCGTCTGGGTATCACTGAATTATGTTGTGTCTCCAAACAATTGTGACCTTGATGCCTACATTTATGTTTCTCAGCTGTTGTGTCCCAGGATCCCTTATGACCCTTTACGATCCCTAAGAATACATCTTAGAGATCTTAAAGTGTTGTAAAGGGTCATAAGAGGCTCCTAGGAGGGGCTAGATGAGCTTCCACCTTCACGTGGTTGGCCTTGTTAAGTAGAGAATGTTAAAATATTCTCAAAACAAAGAGAAGCTCGACAACCAACATTCAAATTTGAAGATTTACATGCTAGGGTGAAATATATATATATATATATTTTTAAAAACATATTTTCGGTTTTTCAACCTTCGTTATATTTACGATCGACGTGAAACTTATACAAATGATGAATAGATCGATGAGAAACTTATACAAATGATGAATAAATCAAGGGAATTTTTGTCTCTCCTTCGACGACCTTGCATCGACATACAGTCGTACAAGAGACTCATTGCGAAAAGGGTCTTAGGGTGAAAGGTGCATGCACATCTCCCCACACCCATTTTTTCTGACCTTTATGTCATTGGTGTTACGACGACTCGGCCAGTCTTGGAAATTTTTGACAAAATCCACGACGGCTTTGGTCAATTGAGATACCTTGGACACTCAAAAAATTGACCTATGCTCGTCAAAAATTGAGCAAAATTTTATTAGTGTGGTTACAGTATCAGATCAACATGTAATTAAGAGATGGACTTAATTACAATTCAACAAAGAAATATGAATCTAGAAACCTGATATATATACAACAAAAAATAGTTATAGATCCAATATCTTTGCAATAGAGTTCCATAGCCAGGGCTTTTGCTCACTAGGTGGAGTGAAGTTCAGCTCAAACATTTCCTTGGAAATCTTGCCTGGCTCATAAAATCCAACAAGCCTTGCAACAATTTTAGCGCTCTCTTGAATATGATGACAGGGAGCAAGATCAAAAGGCCAAGAAAAACAAAGAGAAACAAAATAATCAAACAACAGATAAAATCTAAAACTTATGTTGACAGTGCAAAACATTTACATAATAAAGAGCCTAAATAACTCACCATTAATGTCGTTCAGTGCAGATAAAGCAACATCTTTTTCCCCTTCCTCGTACACACGCTCTATTGGACGAGAAGGGCCAAAAACCCTATCTGCACAAAAAATTTACAATTTCATCACAAACAAAGAAGAGTGTAAGTCCAACTTAGAATTGGAGAATACACTTGTAGGTGCTTATTGCAAAGTGGAAAGCTCATATTAAATAATCTAGTTTGAGAATTTCAACTGTTATTATACTTCCCAAGATTTGCATTTTCAGTTCAAGAAATTTTACCATAGTTGTGGTTTGGAAGAGTGAAAGTCCAATATTTATATTCTAGATTGCAAACTTTACTTTAATTATGCTTTGAAAGAGTGAAATATTCATTCATATTTGTTGACCAAGAACTTAATGATAACTGTACTTCCAAAATTTGGATTGTGATTAATATCTTAGTAAGAAAAATGTAAAATTTAGTTGTATTTTGAAGAAAAAAGAGTAAAATATGCAGATTCATGTTTCTTGAATTATAAGGGTGATTTATTGCTAATTAAATTCAATTTTTCTTACCAAGTTTAGACCTGAGATTTGAATTCTAATAAGGCAACTCAATTCACGTTGGACGCTGGTGTGCCAGGATTTCAATTTACCAAAACTGTCATTCTCGATTAGCAAAGAGACTAAACCTTCTTCACTTACTATTTTCTTCTGCAGTCCTCCCAAAGCATTGATTGAGGAGGACTTCTAAGCTAAACCTTGTTCCAGCCTTATTTTGGATGGTTTATATATCATATGATACTTTGAAATAAAACTCATAATCATATGTAGAATAATAAACAAAAACAACATGAATTAGTCTTTATTTTCAACTCCTGTTACAATATTAACAAAGAATTGTTGTTTAAACTTCTGACCTAAGAAATTTTCTTCAGCAATCCAGAAACTTAACAACTACAATGAAATTAGTTGCCCAGAATGTTCTTGTATTAATCAACCACAAAGAAAATTTCCTTAAATCTTGAATACCAATTTCTCACACAACTAGAAGGCAAAGAGCGATGACTTCATGAGGACCAACGCACTGAAAGAACCTAGCAAGAAATGTATCAAAATGAGTGGAATATCAGTTGATATTGCACTAATATTCCTCCACAATCTACCTTGTTTGAACTAACTATAAGCATAAAGTCAACCATATGATCAATGGTCAATTTCATAAAGGACTAAAACTTCATAAAAATGATGTTTTCAGGGTCCAAACTCCTAGATAAGGTCATAATTAGGTCTAGTAACTGCCCAGAAGGTATCGAGAACATAAAAGAGGTTCACAAACACTTTGATTAAGACCAAGGAAGTATGATTACATCAAATTATCTAATATTATTACTTTTTTTTTCATCAAGATCATCTTTGCATATTATACTTGCTAAGTTATCATCATAAACAATAAATGCATTCAAGACAACCATATGATCAATGCTCAATTTTGCATAGCCTCTTGTGTTTTACCAATAGTTGGTGTACCCAAGTAGGTACATTGGGAGTGATTGTCCAAATCAACCCAAAATAGGAACTTGAATCATCAAGTTTGGATTCTATATTAAAGTTAGAAGTTGTTTTCAAAGGTGTAGAGCCTATATTTTTCAAAGGTGTAGAGCCTATAGTAAGAGATCTACTTGAAAAGTTGAGAGATTCAGTCCTGGAGGACAAGTGAAGCTATAAGCTATACATCAAGTGGTATCAGAGCTCGGTAAGAATTACTAAATTTAGATTAAAGTCAATCATTGGTTATTACCAACCTACCTAAATGTGCTTAATTGGGTGCTAAGGACAATTGCAAAGACAATGCATTTCCATAAAGTATTGAAACACCAATCAGTATCAGATAATTCCAAGTGTTAATTTATCAATCGTAGAATATAGTAATAGTAGTTAGAAGCACATGTGCTTCTAACTACTATTACTATATTCTATGATTGATAAAGAAATACTGTCATGATCATATTAGAGGGTATGGGTTTATAACTAAATACATGAAATGAATGAAGGAAAAAAACATCAGGTGAAAATAAATGGACATATCATAATCACTGCAATTGTTAACATTCACTGCTAAAAAATAAACCCTAAGGGCACAGATTACATTTTTCCCTATTATTTGAAATAAGTAATGGTCTAGAAATCACATACCTTCAAATACCATCACAGATCAAAGATGAACAAAGTGGAGCTACGGGACATTACACCCCATCCAGTTACACTTTCTACACACTCAACTTTGAACTAAGTTTCGCTTCGTCCTGCTCCTTTTCTCTCTTCGACAATAAAAATAAAAATTATTTGGCTGTTTCACTTTTTTTTTTCATGTATACCCCGCAACTATTGGAATTCTGACGGTCTATTTAAAACCCATCAGAATCCTGACACCGTCGGGGACTATTAAAAAAAAAACCCCAATTCACAAAAGAAAATCATCCGTCAGAATTTGTCGTCAAAATTTGGCCCCAAATGTAGTAGTGCCAAGCAGTTGTACCATGACCACGAAGAACCTTGGGAGTAACTTCGTTAATATTTCAAGAGGGAAATTTGGATCTTGAATTCCTACCAATTGACTTGTGTAAAAATAATGCTCAATAGAAGTGGCGCTAGAAGGAGGGCCTTCAAACATCAAGCTAGAGAATATCGGATCTTTCTCACCAGAGAGGTGTGTGTGAGTTCTTAGATCATCTCCGAGAAGGTGAAAGTTCCTTGAGATTACCCACTATCACAAAGCTCATAGTGATAAGGGAAAATCAAGATCAATTCCCCTCACCACCCAGCTGGTCTGCAAAACCCACTTGGCCAATAATCACATATTACTTCCCCAGTTGTTGCTACAACAATTAATCAAAATTAGAATTTTCCACCACCTATCCAGACGACGTTATTTTATAATGCCCATAGTTCTCCATTGAACATAGCTGGTCAATTAAACGAGTTGCTTAAAAAACCTTAAAAAAAATTGTACTAAGTTTGTATTAGGTTAATCTAGTACAATGGAAGAGTACATATGTTCCTTTAAAGAAATATGCAACCAGAAAGAGCTTATACATCAATATGTTGTGTGTCGCCTATTCCCATATACACTTGGTGAGTTTTTGTACAACCGGTATCTAAATTTTTCTAGGGGATCTATCACCACATGGGTTGAGTTTGAGACCAAATTTATAAATATATTTAAACTCTATGTGGATCCGGATAACCTCCACCACCATTTTATCTCAGCCAAGAAAGAGCCAAATAAGCATATTTCCATGTTTAATCATCATTTTCACAAGATGTATCAAAAGCTTGAAGCTCGTTACATGGTACCCGCACCTACTGCCATAAAAGTGTACCTAAGAGCCTTAGATCCATTGACTACAAATTTCTTAAGAAGACTCCCACCTACAGATATAGATACCTTAGAAAAGGTATCCAACAGAGAAATCATTTTCACATAGTAGGTGGATCCACAGGCTGGTGGAAATTTTGGTACCCTACCGTCATTTAGAAACACTGCCACTATGAACACATTCCCAAGCGTCAACCACACCTTGAAAAATCATACTCCATTTCTCAATCCCATATCAACCCAACAAGTCATTGTCCCACCATCGACTATCACTTATCCGGGCTATGAGGCCCATAAGACAACTTTCTTTGAGAAATAAACTATAGCTCATAGTGAGCCTGATAATCACTTAGCCTCTGAGTTAGATGCCTTGAAAAATAATTTGTCTCAGTTAACCAATGAGCTCACTAGAATGAAACTAAACCCTTCTCATAACCGAGGTAGTTATGAACGACAACCTACTGCTCCAAATACTTAATCTTAGAACTAGAACTGAAGTTACAACACCTATTGTAATAACAATAACAATGGCTCACGGGATAAACAATTTGGACAACAGTGGACAAATAGACCTTGGAACACCCGACCCAATAATGGTAGTATACTGGTTGATAATGCTAATGTGTATGAATATGCTCATGTAAATTTCATTGGAATTACAGGAGAATACCAAGATAACAATGGGTATTGAAATGATATGCATAATCAACAACCTCAAAGCTTTGATGAACGCCCTTTTCAATTTAATGCAATGATGTTTGATTCTCATGAATCTAAGACAGGGGAAGGTTCTTGCAAAAATGCACAGAAAGAAGAATTTGTGTTTCCATTCCAAAGGGAAAGGGAGCTCGAATACTTTGAAGTTCACACATTTCAGAATAATAATCGAAGCTCTTATAATTTGAGAAATTGGAAGGAACCTTTGACAGATGGTATTCCCTCAGGGAAGAAACCAACACCATAAGATCCATGAGATAGAAATCATCCTACACCACCAAAGGGTCTGAATGTTGCTGCTTCATGACCACCAAATGTACCCACTATGCACAAAAACCTAGCTTGGTCAGCTGAGACGTAGAGTACAGTTGAAGATTTTAAAAGGATGAAGACAAATATCTCAATGTTTGACATGTTACAAGGTTGTCCTTCTCAAAGGGAAACACTCTTAAAATCCTTGGACCACTCTAAGAAAAGTACAATAGCTAGAAATACACAGGTTCCCACATCAAATGTGAACGCCTCATAGGCATTCACGAAAATGCTTAAGGGTAGGTTGGAGGTGCCCCCATTCCTACTGAGTCTACGCATATTTAGTAAAAAATTTCACAACTGTCTGATTGACTCAGGGGCTTCATGTATTGTTATGCCACTCTCTATCTGCCAGAAGTTAGGAATGGTTCCTCAAACCATGAATAAAGTAGTGAGATAGTTAGACAAAATAGAGGTCAAGGTTATTGGTGTGCTGAAAGATGTGCACGTCGAACTTGTTTTTGATCCAAGGGTGCAAGAACACATTGACATACATATTTTTGACACTTTGAAAACTTATAGGATGTTGTTGAGTAGAGAGTAGACCAAGTGTTTGAGAGGATGGCTATTTATAGATTTCAAATAATTGTGGTTACCCTGGAAGGGATTAAATAATCAAGTCAAGATTGATGCTAAACCCAAACTCATAAGGATGATTATAGATTACAATGTCCCAAACAAAGTGTTGTTCACCCAATTACATTTGGGGGTGTATCAATTAGAAAAAATATATTATGTTCCAAATCAAGGAGATTGATGGTTCTGATGACAGTCCTGTACAAGGATTACAAGATTTTAAAGTTGATGAGGAGATATTTTAAAACTTCATTAAGAATATGACTGCAAACTTGAAATAATTGGGTCATAATGCGGATCCTAATATACTATTTCTACTAGGATATTACTGATTACACCAGTTGGGTCATTCAGAATTCACATGCATGAGTTGTCAAGATGCACTATCTAGAGTGTTGACCCAATTCACCCAACTGACTAAACAAGTTCAGAGTTTGGGGTTGAGTGATGAGAGTCTTGCGCCAGACACTCTGAGTGATGTTCCATAAGGAGGAGATAGTTCACCACTAAATTATATGCCTCAAATAAAAGTTGAAGCAGAGGGTGAAGAATCAGATTCAGACAAAAAACATCCCACCAATAGTATGATTCCTCAGATGATGGTGCCTTGCTGCCTTATAAAATATCCCAACCCACTCAAAATATCAAAGGTAAAATGTCTTCGGGTGTTGGTGATGTACAAAGAGAGAATAAAGGGGAAATGAATCCTTCAAACAATGTTGAGGATAAGGAATTAGGACCAGAGGTACCAAGAGTTGAGGACAGGCTTCAGCCCAAGCCAAAATTGGTCAAGCTACATCAAATATGGAAGCTACATTTTGATAGTTCTAAGTGCAAATAGGGGGCTGGTGCTTGGATTGAACTAACTAATCTAAGAGGTAAGTCCTTCTACGCTGCATATAGATTGAAATTTTTATGTACTAACAATGTTGGAGAATATGAAACATTAGTTTGAGGTCTCCTTTTGGCACATGAAAAGAGGATAAAATCTCTGGTAGTAGAAGGTGACTCCCAGTTGATCGTCAAACAGGTTCGCAGCCAGTATTCGTGCAATGAAAAAAGGATGATCTTCTATCGGAATAGAGCATGGGACTTGGTCAAATATTTTGAAGCATTTAACATTAAGTCTATCCAAATAAGAAAGAATGTTGTTGCAGATGCACTGACAGTGTATGCTAGTCCATTACATCCTGTGGAGAAGTCCAAATTTGAAAAGTTATCAGTTGAACTTGTTGTTGCTCCGGCGATTCTAGATAATATTATAAATTTTAAAGTCTTCCAAGATGATAAATATATCCTTGAGTTCAATATGTGTGCAGGTGTGTTCGAAAAAAAAGTTATTGACAAAGAATTAGAAGAATTGGATAGGCCAACAAAACCAGATGAACTTGATTATCAAGACATCATAAATCTGAGAACCAATTCCATACCCAAGGGGATGGTGACGTTTGAAAGTATTTTTGACAAAGATGAATGAGCTACAAAAATGCAATCAGGGCCAACGCTTGGAGGTGATGATTGTGAAATGTACAACCTCGGGACTGAGGATGACCCAAGGGAGGTGCATATTGGAAAATTTAGCATTGAAGATGAGAAGAAAATGATGGTGCAACTCCTTACCAGGTACAAGGATGTCATAGCTTGGAGTTATGAAGAGATAAAAACCTATGACACCTCTATCGTAGTGCATAATATCCCATTAAAACCAAATTCCAAACCTTTTTGGTAGAGGTAGAGTTCAGTTTACCCAATCATGGAACCATTGATACAATTTAAGGAAGTTTTAAAGTTGTTCGACATAAAAATTATTTTTCTGATTTTGCATTCGACATGGGTCACAAATTTGGTCCCAGTAAGAAAGAAGAGTGGGGAGATTAGGTTATGTGTGGATTTTCAGAACTAGAACAAAGCTTCCCAAAAGGATAATTACATGTTGCCATCCCTACATGAAGTGCTACAAGTAGTGAATGGATTCCAAATGATGTCTTTCCTAGATGACTATTCAGGCTATAATTAGGTTATGGTATAGAAAGAAGACAGACAGTGGGGGACATAAATGTGTATCGCCAAATGTCGTTTGGCTCGATCAATGGTGGATAAAACTTTTAGCGAGAAATGAACACTTCTTTCAAGAGTTTAGTTAGTAAATGTATAATTATATACATGGATGATCTGGCGATATTTTCTAAAGACAAGGTAGATCATATAGATGACCTATGAAAGGTGCTTAAAAGATGCAGGAGGTATGAGATCTCACTCAACCCAAAGAAATGTGTGTTTGGAGTCACAATAGGAAAATTGTCAAGACACATCATTTCTGAGGCTAGGATAGTAATAGATCTGGAACAGGTTAAGGTCATTCTCAAATTGACCCCACCAAATAGCCAGAAATAATTAATATCTTTTTTTGGAAAGATAAATTTTGTGAGGAAGTTTATTTGTGGCTTTGCGGAGACAGTGAAACCATTGAACGAAATGTTGAAGAAGGATGCCAAGATCGGATGGATAACTCTAGTGAAGAAATCCTTTGAAGAGATAAAAATCACCATTGCCACGAAACCTATCTTAGCTAGCCCAAATTACACTATACCTTTTAAGGTATACTCATTTTCTTTTGAACATTCATGCGCATGAATCCTTACTTAAAAGAATGATGGTGAGAATGAAAGGCCAATCACATTCACGAGCTATCCTCTTAAGAATGCTAAGATAAGATACCCAAATTTGGATAAATAATCATTCATCTTGGTAAAGGCTGTGAAGAAGTTTCCACATTAAATTCTAAGAAGTAAAGTATTTGGAATTATTATGTATGCAGCAGTAAAGTCCTTATTAATGCAAAATGAATTAGGCAAGCGGAGAGGAAAATGGATGATAACTCTACAAGATTTTGATCTCGAGATTCATCTTATGAAACTAGTAAGAGGCTAAGGCCTAACAAAGATGATGAAATAGATGGAAGAAGAATTGGTATGTCAAACTTACGCAGATTAAGGGGTTATTTCAGGCATTTGGTATCAAGATGTGGTGTATTATCTCCTTCAGAATCATTGTCTAGAAGGGTTAAACAACTCAAAAAGAAGAACCTTGAAGATTAAAAGCAGTTCCTATATACTGAAGAACATGTGATTATACAAATACAACTATGATGGGTTGTACTTGAGATGCTTAGATAGGGAGGAAGCAAAGAAAGTCTTGACTAATTTTCATGAAAAATATGACACGGGCCATGGATCCATTGAAGCTACTGCTCACCAGATCCTAAGATTGATATACTACTGGCCAACTCTATTCAAAGACATAAATGAACATGTAAGATCTTGTCATACACGCCAAACTAACACCACGTGCGAGAGAAACCCTTCCATGACTTTACAACCAGTATATGAGGTATGTCTATTCACCCAATGTGGCTTGGATTTTGTTGGTACCATTAATCCACCATCCTCTACAGGCCATAGGTATATTCCAACTATAATGGACTATTGCACACACTAGACGGAAGCTCACGCGTTGAAGAATATCACTACTAAAGTGGTGACCAAGTTTATGGAGGAATGCATTATAATGAGGTTTGGTATGCCTTTCTATTTGGTAAGTTATAATACACCCTTATTTTCCTCTGATGCACTTACTCAATGCATTTAGAAAATCAGGTCTTTCTCAAATTCTCTTCCAATTACTATCCACAAGGGAATGGTCTGGCAGAGTCCACAAATAAAAATTTGACAACTATAAGATTCAAATGTGTCTTAGATGATAATCCTAGGGATTGACACACATAATTGAAGTAGGCATTATGGAATGATCGAGTTAGAATAAAAAATGCCTTAGGAATGTACCCCTACCAGTTATTCTATGGTCTGCAACCCATTTTTCCTATGAACCTAAAGGTACTAGTTTTAAAATTCATGGATCAATACATTGAAGGTGAGGATAGAATGCAAATCTGAATTATGAACCTCCTTAATTTGGAAAAGAAAAGAACTATGGCTCTAGAGCATGTAGCGAAACATCAAGATATTGTCAAGCATTGGTTTGACAAAAGAACCACTATAAAAGCTTTCAGGATTTTCGACCTTGTCCTCCTGTGGGATAAGGCGAAAGAAAATTCAGGCAGTCATACCAAGTTTGAAAGAATGTGTACTGGCCCATATCATATAGAGGAAATCTTGGGAGAAAATACTTTCAGAATCAATACTTTGGATAGGAAGTTGGTTCCATTGCCAGTCAATGGTCAGTTCCTCAAACATTATTTTGGCTCCAATCAAAGATGTCCTATGATGTGCCAATACACAACAATACATGTAACTCCATTTGTTCAACACATTTTTACATTTTCTATTTTAGGAGACCCAACTTCAAGAAGCCATAACTTTCAAATTGGGTGTCTGATTGACAAATCATTTGAAGTGCCAAAAAGATCCTGATGTGCTCTATCACCTTGTAAATTTTTATGACATTTTCCCATATTTTCAACATTTTTTGGATCCTCTAAAGCCTCCAAAATTAAATTTGTATTTTTTTTGGTAATTTCCGAAAAAAGAAACTTTAATATCTTCAAAACTAGGCATGATCTTGCAACAAAAGTTTATTGGCATGCTTATCTAGCCCACCTGAACCTTTGAGAAAAGAGTTGTAAAATTTGTGATCAAATAAAAAAGTTACTTAAAATAGTAGTTATATGTAAATGAAATGTTGAAACACATTTTTGTAACAATCTCCCACTTGTCGAACACCTTGTAAGAGAAAAGGGAGTATCTAAAACATAATTTAATTGTTAGGGGCCATGAGCTCCATAGACTTTGAACACCATCTGAACTTCTCTATTCTCACAACCTTAGTTTTTCAACCATTTAGCTTAGTTCTTTAATTTTCAATTTCTTATCGTATTCAAATGAATGTAATCAAAAAGGACAATCAACCATCAAGTTCCCATCACTCCTAAAGGTCTAAAATATGACCTTATTGGTTGTTCTCTAATATAAGAGTTTGAAAATGGTTCCTAGTTTGAATGTTTGGGTTAGATTATCCATTTTCCCACATTACAATGGGTATGAAGAGTGAGTTATTGGTGAGTATTGTGAACCATTTGTGGGAGGTACCAATCAAAGAATGGTGGTGAGAGAAAAATATAGAGATGATAAGAAGGAATACATAAGAGGGGTAGACATGGGAAGTGTAGAAAGTGGATAAAAGAGATATATGTAGTATGAGCTATGGCTATGGTAAAATTAGTCTGAAAGTAGTAGAATGAGAAAATGAAGAGGTCATAGAGGCATTGATATAAGAGTAAGTGTCGCTAAAGTAAGGTTTGGGCTAAAATTGGGGACGTAGGAATAAATATGGGTACAAAGGAATGTGAGGCTATTATGGGAATGGTAATGAAAGAATAATTTTTATTATGTTAAGGGACGGATGTTAATATATGGGTAAGAAAGTGGGGAATGTGAAACAACTATTGGGAAGTGTTAGGAGGTTGGATGAGTGGGAGTTGTGGATAAATTAAGAATCTAGAAAATTGTAGGTGAATGAATAGGTATGTTCAATAACAAGGATGTGGACACAAAAGAGATTAGAAAGTTGGATGCTCCCAATAAGTCAATATAGGAATGAAAGAAAGAATAAGAATGTATGTTTTTATGCACAACATGGTCAATGTTATATAATGTCTTAACACCCAAATATAGATTAGTAACAACATAGTATCCAATACATATATTAGCTTGGAAGAATTAGGGAAAATGTTAAAATTTATGGGAACTATAACTTGTGGTATTTGGGCCATTATAAAGAGTTATTTTCCATACCATGAATAGCCAAATTGGCTTTATGGTCAAATTTCTCTTCATTGTTATAAAAATTGATAACATCAGAAAAGCAAAAGCAAAAGTATAAATGCATATAGGCCATTGTAGGATTGAGTCGAGGGTTATAATGAAGATGATGTTTGGGGGATATGGGACTTGGGACCTACAATCAATAGGATAATGAATTAATAAGGTAAGTGAGATAAGGTAGGATAAAGATGTACAATATGGGTGGATACAAAATAACGAGCAATAAGATTACTAGGAAATATATAATATGAGATGGCTAGAGGAAATGGATGGGGATATAGGACTAATGTAGGTGAAAAAGGGTGGGGAGATATGCGAATAATAAGATTTTTATGATGATAGAGAAACTAGAGTAAATTATGAGTAATTAAGTACAAGGTAGGGAAACACATAAGGAAAACATAAACTAAGACAATGTTAAAGAGATGAATAGGTGAGATGTGCAAAGGAATAAGTTGGTGTTGGCATACACTAAAGGAGAATTGTGAAGGCTTGGTGGGGTGAAATACAAAGAGGTATTAGTTAACTAGGATTATGTATGCAATCCATAAGCCTTAGTAAAGAGAAAGGCGGTGTTGGAAAAAAAAAACTAAGAACTAGTGGTTGCTAGTGTTGTAGGTATAAGATGTATAAAAATGAATGGGTAGGTGTTGGTGAAATATAATGACATATGAGGATGAAAGATATATGTGGGTTGAAAGGAAAAATGGGGTTATGCCAAGTTTGATCTAGAAAATAAAAATGGAAAGAAAGTGGTGGCAAATGTGACACAAATTTTCAAAAGGAGAAATACAAATATGATCAAAGAAGAAAAATGTGAAAATATGAAAAATTAAAACAAAATGAAAATATGTAGGTTGCTTGTTATGCATAGGAATATCATAAAATGGGATGTATGAGTGCAAGGTTCACCAAATGAAAGATAAAAAAAATCAAATTCATAAGATGTATTAAGCCTAAGAGATACTAATTTCTTTCTTTGCACTAACTATAAATAAAATATTTTTATGTATACATGATAAATATAGTACCATAACTAACATGTCTAATCTATAAATAACAATTACTTTAGCTTGAGGCTAGAAAAAAAATTAAAATGCTTAACAAGAAAGAAAGATCAAAATGAAGTAAACACACCTAGAATATAATAGGTTCGAGGATAGAAAATCATTGTGGAGATCCTAAATTTAATGTAGAAGAGACTTCAAAGTTTCTTAGGATCATCGATCTTATTTATAATCTCTCTTTTGGGGAGATGTGATCCTTAAAAGGATCCAATTTTATGATGGAGTGAGGTAAATTTTGTTGCAAGTTCAAAGATAGGTCTTATATTACACCAAAAATAAGATATTATTGTGTATATATATTTCTCTCTAAAATCATGAGATTTTAAAATGACACCTCATTTCAAGTTTGTATTGTTAGAATTATGGATTACAGAGGAAGAGGGGTTAAAAATATTAGAAAATAATAGAGTAGCAGTTGTTAGTGTGATATTGAAATGACTCCTACAAAAAAGAGTGTTTGTATGGCGCTCAAAATTTGTCTTATGGTGTTCTAGTCTCTCCCATATTTCAACTTCTTACTTCATTCTAAAGATATATCGATCCACTAAAAACTCAAGTTGATCATTTTGGGGGCATGTAATAGGGATTTATAATGGTTTTGCATAAATATTCTAAGTTCCAAGTTGATTATGTTGGGAAAGTTGAAGGGCAGTGGGATTGTGAGAGTTCTTTGAGGTGTCATTATTATTGAGTCTAGTTTGATTCATGTTGATAACAAGTCCAAGAGGATTGGACCTATACATTTATATTGTGAAGAATTAAGATAAAATTGTAGCTCACATTTTGTTAAGGTTTTCTTTCATAGATGGGTTTCTCCATGGTATATCTATCTATATTCTTATTGTATCGCTCTCTCTAATTCATGCAATTCTTGATCGTAATTATGCTTAGTTAAATCTAGTCTTTTTTTATCCTCGTTATAAATGTGTAAGTGATGAATTATTAAACGGACTATCCACCATAGTTTATATATAAGTGAAACTTATATTGGGGCTTCTCCTCCGTACCTTATTTTTTAAATCGTGGGCTAACTCCACCAAAAGTTTCTTTTATAGTTGTCTTTTACTCCAATGCTATCTTCCCTTCAATTAAAGTACTTAAACCCCCTTAGCCTTTTGCTCTTTAATTGACCAATCAACTTATGGTTCATTTGGATGAAGGTATTTCTTCATCCTCTTTGAATTCACATAATTTGAACATAGATGAATATATTCTTTTGTAATTAAATTATAATTGTATACCTTCAATTTTAGATGAATAGACTTTTAGTTCTTCGACGAATTTTATTATAAAATACAAATCTCATTTTATAAAACTTAGATCTTATACAAATATAAAAGATCTTAACACCTATGATACCAAATATATTTTAATTCTCTTTAATTAATTTCTAAATTTACTTAAATTATATAATAATATAATATAAATTTTATGAATCTCTTAGATTTATCTATATAAGACCCTATAAAAACCCTCAACTAACCAAAAATTTCAATAATAATAATCAATTGATAAAGTCCAAATATAATGATCAGAACACCATGCTTATTAAAATATCCTTCCTTCAAGGACATGCACTGCCACACATTTGTTATTCTCAATGCCACCTCTTCCCCAAGTTGATGAGTGTCAATTGAAATTGAAGTCCAACATTGATTGATGTCACATATTCACACCATGCCGTGTGTTATAGTTTGGTTTGTATTGGTAAATGCATACTAGTTAGATGGCTCGTGGCTTAGTGTAATCAAGGTGAAGTGTACCATGTTTCATAAAATAATCCATTTTATATGGTTTAAGGCTCCAATTTTAATAAAACCATAAATGAGATGGAAACAAAAAGAGAGTTTGAATGTTGGTTGTGAAAATAGGTAGGCGCGATTTCTTAACAATGTATTGATGTTTTGTGGTCTTTACTATTTAGTGATGATGATGTTGTTTGACTACCCATTTCTTTCACTAACTAAGAATGTTTGCACTCTCCGTTGTGACCACGCAAACTCTTTCTCTCTTAACTCGTGACTAGGAATGTTTGCATGGACACTTCCAACTACCTAGGTAGAGGACGCTGCTTTCATTACCTTTTTCACTATTTTTTAGGTTGAATATTTAGTTCATAATTCAATGTAGATTTATATCACTCTTCACTTTTTAAGCAAAATCTTGGATTTCATATAGCATTAGTACTTTTTGTGGAAAGTTTATGCCATGGTATTACATACTAGCTTTTTAATTCTTTTTGTAAGGTTTTGTAATAATTAATTGAATTGACATAAAGAGGAAAAGTGAAGAGATGTTCAAAGTAATTAAAGATTGATGTTTTTGTTTTTCAATATATATAATTGGGAAAAAAAAGTGTACTTGAATTTTACATGAATTGGAAGCTAAATATAGTATGTTGGTGAAAACAAGTTGTAAAGAAGATTTTTAGTTCATAAATCAATGTAGATTATCATTATCACTTTTTAAGCGAAATCATGGGTACTTAATATGAAGATCTAGAAGTTATTACTTCTTGTCGAAACTTTATGTGATGGTGTTGTAGAGTAAAGTTGAATAATAATTAATTGGATTGACATAAAGAGGAAAATTGAAGAGATGTTTAAAGTAGGTAAAGATCAATATGTCTTATTTTTAAATGTATATTGTTGGAAAAGAGGTACACTCATTTTTACATGAATTCAAAGAAAATTTAACAAATTGGTGAACAAAGTACCTATAGCTGCTAGATTAGTTTTATAAATAATTAGAAATGGTTCTTTATAAATTCTTTACTTCTAGATGTTAGGTAGATCATTTGTTAGAAGAGTTCGAGTAGCAAATCTTGGAGTTGTCCATATCCGAGCCATTGAAATTGAAGATAACCTCATGAGTCCTCACATCTAGAAAATTGAAGATGAGCTTCTCACATCTAGAAAATGATAAAATTTGGTTCTTCTATTTCTTTAAATTTGTTTCTCCAAAAAACTAGCAAATGACAAGATTTTCATTAAGAGACAACTTTCACAGATGATTTAGGAACCACATCTTTACCATAATGTATTTATAAGGAGTTTCATTCTATTAAAAAAATGTATTTAGCTACGAGGATCAAATCAAAGTTTGTCACTATAGTAGTGCCACCTATTGCCTC
Organism: Thuja plicata; assembly: GCA_018584345.1. Classification (NCBI taxonomy): domain Eukaryota; kingdom Viridiplantae; phylum Streptophyta; class Pinopsida; order Cupressales; family Cupressaceae; genus Thuja; species Thuja plicata. The sequence goes on from MU227366.1 coordinate 5,499,969, forward strand.
AATAAACAATATAATGTGTGAATGCATGATGTAAATGACCATGATAGTGAAATTTGTCTAGAAATGAATCATGATGCAAATGTGCACCATTATCAAAGTTTTAGAAGATGTATCTTCCTTGGAAATTAAAATCCAAGATTTAGTTTGTGAATATACACTATTACCTTCTTAAAATATTAGCCTAATTAAGCCGATAGGCTTTGTGTGAGAGCTTTGCTCCCGAAAATGGCTTTTTCTTGCCGGATAGTTGTCAGCCCTCTTCCTGGATTTTTTTATTTTCTGGCTATGAAAAACACTTAAGTTATTTCTCCTTGTTTTTTTGTTAGAAATTAGCAAACATTATGAAATCAGAAATGGCAAGTTAATCTTTGTTTTCTTTTGGGCTTATCAAAATCCTAAAAAAAAAATAGTATCATCTATCTATAAGATGATTTTCTTTTGAATTTTAGTTTGGGTTTTTAAATTGATTTAGTTGTTAGTTTATTTTTCAAATTAGTTTAGTTTTTGGCTTTTTCAATTAGTTTAGTTTTTTATTTTTATAACTAGATTTTTTCTATTTTTTGTAGGAAGCTATATTTATTTGAAGCCCAATTTGATATATGAATTTTGCTTTGTTGATAGTGATGCTCTTGTTCATGGATTTGATGAATGGAATTCTCTTATAATTTTGGTTCAAATGAGGTTTTTAGTGATAAATTAAAATTTATCATAGAATTGAATGTTATTTTGTGTTGGCAACATTGTAATAAATATATAAGATTTCATTTTTATTGTTTCGTAACTTTTTTAGATTGAACAAATTTAATTTGCAAGAAAACCTCATTACCTAAGGATTGTTACATACCATTTCTATAATTTCTTCTCTAATTTTGGCATTGTACAAAATATATCACTTTCTTGAAAATCAAAATCCGTATCGGCTTATCGTTGCATGTACAAAAGCGCACAATTGCTAGTTATAAAAATGTGAAGAGGATGTGTAGGAAAGGAATAGTCAACCTCTTGTTGTTTTATAAGAGCCCAAAATTTTATCGTATCCCTACCACTTCGTTGTGGATGATTAAGATATGTAGATGACACTCCCTCAAACAAAATCTTTTAAGTGAATTACCTCCACTAAATTCTAAAGCAATTCACTATTTCCTAAATTTATAATTTGTATGTGACCTTCACAACCCCCACTTGACACTCCCACAACAAATAGTGGAAGAAAAATATAATCTATAAACATGGAAACCTAAATTAGAAAATCAAAGCAACTAAGTAAACCATCATGATAACAAAATCTTTTAAGTGAATTACCTCCACTAAATTCTAAAATAAATCACTATTTCCTAAAATTTATAATTTGTATGTGACCTTCACAACCCCCACTTGACACCCCACAATAAATAGTGGAAGAAAAATATAATCTATAATCATGAAAACCTAAATTAGAAATTCAAAGCAACTAAGTAAATGATCATGATAACAAAATCTTTTAAGTGAATTACCTCCACTAAACTCTAAAACAATTCACTATTTCCTAGTATTTATAATTTGTATGTGACCTTCATAGCTCCCACTTGACGCCCCCACAACAAATAGTTGGAGAAAAATATAATCTCTAAACATGGAAATCTAAATTAGAAAATCGAAGCAACTAAGTAAATGACCATGATAACAAAATCTTTTAAGTGAATTACCTCCTCTAAATTCTAAAACAATTCACTATTTCCTAGAATTTATAATTTGTATGTGACCTTAACAACCTCCACTTGACACCCCCACATCAAATAGTGGAAGAAAAAGACCATCTCTAAACATAGAAATCTAAATTAGAAAATCAAGGTAACTAAATAAATGATCATGATAGTGAAATTTCTCTAAAATGAATCAAGTTTTATAAGATGTAGCTGCCTTGAAAATTAAAAACAAAGATTTTGTTGGTGAGTTTACACTATCACCTTCTTAAAATATGAGCCTAACTCTAATGAAGCGCGAAGATGATGTGTAGAAAATGAAAAATTAACCTTCTTCCTAAAGATAAATCACAAAGAGTGATTCCAAACGTTGATTAAAACCTTGCACACACAGTTTTACCAAAAAGCTTGCATATACTATTCATGGATTGTGGAAAACTTATTCCAACCAATAATTAACCTTTTGTTGTTTTTATAAGAGTCCATAATTGTATCGTACAAAATCTTTTATAAGAGTTCATAAGAGCCCATATTGTATCGTACAAAATCTTTTATAAGAGTCCATAATTGTATCGTACAATTTTTTAAAATAAATTACTTCCATTAAAAACAAAAAATTAAATTTTTTTAATGTGACCTTTACCCTTACGACACCCCCACAACAAATAGTGGAAGAAAAATACAATCTCCAAACATTGCAAACATGGAAATCTAAACATTAAAAGCAAAGCAAAGGCAAAATGAAAAATAAAAAATAGAAAGAGTAAAAATGAAGAAAAGAGATTGAATAAGATAGGAATGGAAGTGAAAGATGTTGAAATGGTAGGAGACAGGTTGTGCAGTGAGAATAAAAAGAAATGGGGGAAGATTTGAAAAATAGTAAAGGGTGGAGAGACAAAAGTTTTAATTAACTGAGGCGAACACAGTAATCTATGCAGTAAAAGCGTGGTGCAATTGGCTGTAACTCAATAACCCTGACACGTGAGGCTCATAATTTTGACCGCTTTCCATGTTGACCGCCCCAGTCGAACACATTTTTAGCCGGGGGTTTTAAAAAGAACACCAAATTAAAACGACTGCATGTGACGCGGCTCACTCGTCGATGTAAACGCCGTTATCGTTAGAGCAGGTGAGAAAGGCGAACGCCGTTGCGCCCTTCAAACGCCGTTACGCCCCTCCCCGTTTCTCATTTCCAACACAGGTCGCTGTCACAAGATGCTGTGCCATTCCCTTCCCATCCGGTAATTGCGCCGATAATATTTGAAAGGCCAGGGAGAAAGGGTAACTGGCAACCGGCAAAACTGGTCTCATTGGCCGGGCCACTGAGTGGCCTCAGCTCCACCTGCCACGTCAGAGTGGCAGTTGACGGGGATTTCCATAATCGGAAAATATGACGAAAAGGTACCAGCCTGGCACCAAACGGTACAGCGTATTCGTATTTTTACGGGGGTTTAGTGGTGGCCACCTTTCTTGGTCGGGACGCGGTCGTTTGTTTGTTTGGCCGTGTTCTCTGTATATAATGCGGCCCTTGCTTACTCTGCCATTGCCTATTATAAATACCGTTTTGCCTTCTCTTCTCTCTTCTTGGTGTAGTCAGTGAGTTTCGAACTCTGGTCTGGCCCACTCGCCGCTTTCACATTTCTTTTCTCTTTTCTTGCACCGTGTTCTGCTCTTGCAGATTTTTTATTGTTTTTCCCCTTCGTCGGCGGGCGTTGGTCTGTGTTTTTCTTGGTATATGACGGTGCGGGATGCCATTTTAGCTTAGCTTAGAAATGCAGAGATGGCTGGCCTGCAAATGTGGAGAGGTAATGGAAGCTCTGGAATTATGGCGGCGAAGCGAGTTGTGGAGTATAAGAGCGTGAGTGTAAAGAAATTTGCGAAAAGGGGGGATTTTGATGTGAAATTTATGCCGAAGAGAGTACGAGTGATTACTACTGATCCTGATGCAACTGATTCTTCTGATGATGAGGAGGAGCAGAAAGCAGGGGGTTCTGGTTCTGTTTCTGGTGTTGGTGAGTGTGTGTTTTCTGGGAGAGTGAAGAGGCATATTGAGGAGATCAATATTCAATTGCCGGCGGATTGCTCGCCGAGTTGCAGTGAAAATGAGAATGAGTTTGCTTGGAGGAGCAAATCCGTTAGGTCGAAAGTGAAACCGTCCAGGGGAGCGAATCCGAGTAACGGAAATGCGTGGGGTTTGAGAAAGATTGGGAGTAAAGAGGCGGGAAAAGTTGCAAGGAAGGAAGATTTTGTTGAAGAATCTGATTCTGTGAGGCGGATTAAGAAGTTTAAGGGCGTGAGGCAAAGGCCGTGGGGTAAATGGGCCGCAGAGATCAGGGACCCGGCCAGAAGAGTTAGGCTTTGGCTCGGAACTTTTGATACTGCAGAAGAAGCTGCCTTGGCTTATGATAATGCCGCTCGCCAGCTCCGCGGCCCTGAAGCTGTCACTAACTTCTCTGCTGCGGCCGAGGGTTCTGAGGTTCCGGACTTTGGCGGAAAGCAGTCTGAGGATTCGGATTCCGTTGGAATGAGGTTGTCGCTGAAGCGGCCATGGGAGGAGGTTGCGGAATCGAGCGTCGTGTCGAGCTGCTATGATGAAGAATCATCTGCGGAGGAGTGCTTGCTCATTTCCTCGCCAACATCTGTGCTAAGATTTTGCCCGCGCTTGGATGAATCCTCCTCCGTTTTGCTCAAGAAGCCGCTGCCGGTTCCTTCTCAGAATCACGGCGAAGGCTTTGCAAATCTGGATTTGCCGACGAGTTTTTTCGATTCCGCTTTCGATTGCAATCTTTTCTTTGACAGCCCGGAGTTCCTGAGCTTGGGGGAGGGATTCGAACCCTGTCTGCCTGCTCCGGCAGAGGAAGGCATCCTGAGCGTTGAGGATTACTGCGAGTCGCAGGACATTCCAACGGCAGGGGAACCGGAAATCCCGAGCTTGAATGCAGATTATCTCTTCAATGACGAATTCGGCGATTTCTCATTCGAGGACCAGCAGTTCATCCCGGCCAGTGGCCTCGACAGCGAGGATTTCGATTTGTTAAATTTGTTCGAAGGAGACGAGGATCTCAACTTAATGGACCTGGATTGCATGCAATTTTGATCGAAGTTTCAAATTTCATCACATGAATGTTCTTCCTTCCCCACGCTGGGGAAATTTTGTAGTTCGTTCGTTAGCGGAGAATATTTATCAGTTTTTAAATCCGGCGCAGCGTTTTCTGTGCTGCGCCGCTCGGCCTGTTTGTTGTAACGGAAAAAAAAATAACTGTTTGCAGTGAGCTTCTGGCAAGGAATGAAAAGAATAAAAAAACGGAAATGGAGGTTCTGGCCCGGATAAAAGAAAAGAAAAAATCCGGGATTGCCATGCCAAATCCGTTCTCTTTCTTGTTTGTTTTTTTCTTACTTCTGTGACTAAATTTTTGCACAAACAACACACAGCAGAAGTTCCACTGCTGGCAGGCGGGGTCGATCTTTGACACTTCCCCGCATATATTATCATCATTATTACTATTATTTCTCTGTACTAATATGAAATGGATTCATTTTCTTTGGGGAAAACGTGAGGAATATTATATTGCATTTGTCAAATTGGGAAATGGAAATGGAGATGATGTGACAGAGAGCGGTCAATCCGACGCCGCTCAAAGAGGCGGTCGCTATCGTAACTTCTCTGTATTTGCTGCTGCATTAATTACGCCATGAGAGCTCCTTTCTCTGATAACGACTCTTTCTTTTAACTTTGCCATTAAAAAAATGAGGTCTGGTACACTGTTTTTTTCTCACACGCTTAAATTTGTTGTACAGTGCAGAGTAATATGGCATTGGTCTTTCACTGTGTCTTCTCTGCATTTGCTGTACTGCGCTGAGTAACGCATTTGGGATTGGTGTTAAAATGGTATGTGGAAAGTCTGATATTTTCTGCTCCTCTGTTCATATTAAAGTTGGCAGTTTTAAGAGTTTATGGGTGGGTGAAAGAGTAAAACAGTTATGCGTTACAAGTTGGGTGTACAAGGCAAAGGAGTAATGTATGTCTTACAGCTTTTAATTCACCACTTGAGAGCTGTGAGATGTGTAGGGCACTTGCTGCTTTCACTTGGGTGAACTGTATTCTTCGGTTGAAAAAATTAGTAACTCTTAACTGCTGTATGAGCATTCATATTTCTAGCATTTAATTTTAGAAATTTTATTAAATACGGAGCATTTTTATTAAATTTTGTTTATTAATATTTCTAGCATTTAAATTTAGAAATTTTATTAAATACGGAGATTTCTATTAAATTTTGTTTATTAATATTTGTAGCATTTAATTTTAGAAATTTTATTAAATATGCATATTTTTAATAAAATTTGTTTAAGGCAACTATAATTCTTTTAATGAAGGTTAGTGAAGGTCATATGATATTTGGGGATTTGTATACAAATAAATGTGAAGTTTCTTTCATGTATAAATTTAAATTAGATAATAGTTTTAAAGATTAAATGTGAAAATAATGTTGTGATCTATAGTTGAATAATTATACAAAGAGTTGATTATATAGATAAGTGACTTTTGTAATAGTATTAATATGAACAAGTCCTAATCATTCATTTATTAACTTATATATATATATAGGATTTTGATATATATGAATAATTCAAAATGATGAGGAAACTTATAATAGCAAGTTTTCTTGTGCTTATTAATTATAGAGTAATGTAAAACATGCAATAAGTAAAATAGATAACTACTCATAAAGCTAAATGCTAGAAGAAATTATGGAAATACCTCATTTGAACCGAAATTATAATTCAGAAAAAAATTGGGCTTCAAATAAAGATAGCTTCCTACAAAAAATAGAAAAATCTAATTTATAAAAACTAAAAATTAAACTAATTAAAAAGCTCAAAAATTAAACTAATTTAAAAAATAAACTAAAATAATTAAAAAAACTAAAAACTAAATCAATTTAAAATACCAAACTAAAATTGAAAAGAAAATCATCTTACAAAAAGTAGAAAAAATCTAATTACAAAAACTAAAAATTAAACTAATTAAAAAAGCTAAAAAACTAAACTAATTTTAAAAATAAACTAAAATAATTAAAAAAACTAAAAACTAAATCAATTTAAAAAATCAAACTAAAATTGAAAAGAAAATCATCTTATAGATAGATGATACTAAAAAAAATTAGATTTTGATAAGCCGAGAAAGAGATTAACTTGCTATTTCACTACTCATAAAGCTAAATATGCTAAAATAATGCTATGATACATATTTGAATCATCACACAAATTGTTTGTAAAGATTGGACTTTTTGTACTTGTTTTGAATTTTAATTTATTCCTTGACATTTGACTCTATAAGCTAGCAATGCAAGATATAATTTTGAATAGTTTTGAATCTTGATGCAACTGACTTATACATCACACATCACGCTACAAGGCTAAGATAGAAAATAATCTAAAGTCAATGAGTAAACTTGTAATTTTTAGATCATACAATAGCATATGCATTCAATGAGAAATTTATAAAAACATAACAATGGTATCTAAAAAGGAATGTATGACATAATATGAGATCGAATAGAGGTGGAAAATAAACTTGTAATTTCTAGATCATACAATAGCACATGAATTCAATGATAAATTTATAAAACATAACAATGGTATCTAAAAATGAATGTATGACATAATATGGGATCGAATAGAGGTGGAAAATAAATTTGTAATTTCTAGATCATACAATAGCATATGAATTCAATGAGAAATTTATAAAAACATAGCAATGGTATCTAAAGGAATGTACGACATAATATGGGATCGAATAGAGGTGGAAAATATCATTAAAGAGGATTGTGCTACTAATTTAGATAAAAATAAGAGTAGGGATAGGAAGGAGAAAGGCATATTGTCCCTTGTTTTAGAACCTATAAGAGGTGGTATGATCTAAGAGGCTCAACTCCTTGGCTCAAATAATAGAGACTTGCATGAATCCTTAAGACGGAACCTACCTCGGAGCACGACATGGTAGATGTGTTGAATTTGATGATACACAACATAAGAGTGGTTTAGGTGGCCTTTGAAGCTTAAAGAACTCTCACTATTTATTTTTTTGTGGAGAGCAAAAGATGGAATATAAAATGTCAATATAGGAAAATAAACAACAACCTCGACGATAACATTCTTATATTTTAGAATTAGTGGAAAATAAGATAAGATAAGATTGTTTAGAAGACAACAACATGAGGGAGATAAGTAAACAAAATGCAAAATAATATGTCTTAGAGAAAGAGATGAAGGAATTAAAAGAAAAACTAAATAGGTTCTTAGAGCTTGATAAATGCATTATTAAGAACAATGCAATGTTGTTGAAATATTGAGGGAATGACTAGAGAAGTTGGATGGAGACTTTGATTCAATTTTATAGGTTGAAAGAAATGATAAGACTAAACCTAATGCTAGGATCAAGGGAAGCAAGCTAAACCGAGTGAGAATTGAAGAGTAAGATTTGCAAGACTTTGTCAAGCCACATGGAACATTTTGTAATAAGTCGCTATAAGTTGTAGTAGTCTTAAAGAAAGTTGTAATTATGTTTTAGGATCCTGTTATGCCCTGCATACCCATCCCTACATTTTGTGTGCAAAATGTTGGGTCCCCTTTTTCGCTTTTGGCTCTTGCCTTGTTTTCTGTCTTTTTGTTCTTGGTTGTTTTCTTCTCCGGGTTTTCCTTCCCGTGAGGTTTGTTTTCTTTTGTTTCTGTCTTTCGTGTCTCCGGGACCTGGTCCCGGAGTTGGTCGTTTATTTTCCAGAGCCGGATTCTGGACTCCAGGACTCCGCCACGATGCCTTCTCGTAAGAAGGCATGGTCGTGCGGAATCCCTGGGCCCGGAGTCCGGAGGTCTGCTTGTTCCAGAGTTTGTGAGGAAAAGGTTAACTTGCTTTTTCCATGAGTATAAATAGAAATTACATGTCGCTTTCATAGTTACCGCGATTAAAACACTTAGAGCTTTCAGAGCTATTCCTTAGCGATTTGAGGTGCGATTAAGTGTGAATTACTCTGAGCTTAGTGGATAATTACGAGTTAATTTTCGGTGCTGGTCGGTGATCATTCGAAGGTGGAAGCTGTTAGAGAGCGGTCCTAGTGCCTTTCTTTCCTTGCCATCCCTCAGGTTTTCAGGTAGGTTCTCTGGTTCTGCTTTGTCCATTCTGGTTTTGCTTCGTTTTGGTTTGTGTTCTCACCTTTTGTGTCTTCTATTTGGTTCGCCACCCGTTGGTGGGTTGGCTCTGCCAGAGGGTTGTCCGCCCTCTGCGCAGTTGTAGATTAGTGTATAGGTTGTATTTTTGCCTTAGGGTTAGTCATGTAGGTGTTGTGCACGTTTGCAAAGGGCTCATGTGTACATTTTGTAAATACTGTATCTTTGTGTATATATGTCTCAGCCTTTGGCCCTCTACAGTTTTTTTGTGCATATCCTTCAGCTCCGCTGTACTTAGTTGTATATTCTGTGTGTATATGTCCAGTCTCGCGTCGAGCTCGCCATGCTTCGTCTGTATTTCATCCAAGTTTGCAAGCTCCTTCTAAACCGAATACCACCTGGTTGAAGCTCGGCTCTCGGCTGGTTTCAACCAGGCAGTTTTCTCTCTCCTCTGTCAGTCAGCCTTTATGTTTCATTTATGTCCCACGTGTGCATTCAAGACTATCCAAGTGGCCTCCGCTTTTCGCGCGTTCGGACAGTTGGCGTCACCATCGCCATAACCCCCCATTTATTGCATGGCCATGTGACGCCCACGTGGACCTGACAACTCACTTTTCGCTCACATCTTCCAACGGTTAGTTTTCTGGGCTTCGGGTCCTTTGTCCTCACCCAACCCGCATC
>MU227366.1:5509597-5522128 GCA_018584345.1 Thuja plicata
TATATATCTATATATATATCTTTTCAGGATTTTGGACCTAAACTAACTTTTCAGGCGAAGGACGTGCCTCGATGGTAAGATCTCCAGATCCTGGAGTATTATTTATCTATGAATTCTAACGGTCGCCTTGCCTTGCAGGTTTTTAAAACAACACACTTTCACTATGTCTGAGGCTTCCGCATCTTCACCACCCAGGAGTCTAGAGCTCCCCTCCACAGCAGTCACCAGGGCAGCCGTCAGATCCAAAATTGAGAGGGCCTTAGAAAAACTATTCCCCAGCATGAAATATCTAAAGGGAAATGTGTTGTGGGATCAAAAATTGAATCCCAAGTCTAGTTGATCACCGACACCAGCGTCAGAATGTGGGTAGAAATGCAGGCCCTGGTTAAGATAATGTTTATTCAACGACAGTCTGGGGATCTGTTGGCGATCAACGTCGGGGATTTTGGGATCCTGAAGGCCGCTTGTTTCCCATGCTCAGTACAAGCCCCAGAGCTTATTCTCACCCTTGCGGCACATTACAACTCCTCCGTCTGGGCTGTCATGCTCACCACCCTGGTCCCAACTGGATATCCCACCCCCATGGTGTCTCTCAACTCCGCAACTTTTCGGGCAGGTTTGGGGATTCCCCAGTTTGATGAACCAGCCATCGTTACCAGATTTGATGCTTTGGGGCAATTTCAGCAGCTGGAGCTCATGGCCCGACAATATTTGAACAACCATTGGCTCAAGACCCCGAAGAAAGACCCCAAAAGAATGAAGTTAGAGATCCCCCGGTCTAAGTTCAAAGAAAGTATCCAAATGGGGATCATAGCATTATGCCGGATCTTTGGGCAACCCCATGCTCAAGAGTTCTCAGGATGGATGTACTACTTTTTTCTTGGCATCTCCACCGGTGAACAATACTTTGATTGGGCCGCCATCATTTCTAATCATGTGGACTCTTAGTTCCTCCAGGTGGCCCAGATCCACAAATTCTATATGACGTCCTATGTTCTCTGGGCCTTAGCACAACAACGCCCTGTCACAAACGGGCTACTCACATCAGGTGTACTTGGGATCGACCCAGGTCAAAAGGCTCCCTGGGATTATTTCCCACAAATTCAATGGGAGGCTATTTTCCCTAGCTTCTACTGGGTGAATGACGCCTTCGTCTACTACAATATGCTCACGCCTACCCGGGATGTCAGGTACCGCCTCTCTAAGGAGGCAATTGATCTAGTCAAAAGTTATGGCCATTACTACATCCAATTCCAACAACATACCTACATTCAGATAACCGGCTTCTCCAGGAAACCTTACTTGTTGCCCAAACATTATGGGAACAAAATAATCCTCTTAGAATATTGCAGACAAATGCTGGAGTTGCACGCCTTATACACTGTAAAGAAGGTGGTGAATGTTCCATTCCTAATCACTTGTGGGAATTACACGTGCAGTCTAGCTGCAGCCAAGGAGGCAGACATCAAACTCAAGAGCCTAAACTTGGCGGAGTTTTATCTAGCGCGGAAGAACTTTGATCCGCTTGGTAAGATTGCAACGACACTTCCCCGAGTATCAAAGCCCCATAGATTTCACATGGAGGACTTCTGGGAAGACTGCAAGGATGATGTTGAAGTCCGGAGGTGACATTTCATCTGGATGACTATGGGGATGATGGAAAGGTTGAAGCTCCAAAATTTTTTGGATGACTTCTCGGATACCGGGTCCATAATAGATCCCCAGTACAAGGAAAGGGGAGTTGATAAGATGGCCCTCCCATTGGTAGATTGGAATGTCTAGGAGGGTTCGACCATTGAAGACATCACTCGCAACGCGATCGAGCGTAGCCACGAATACTTTAAGAGGGTATGCCCCGGGAGCACCCGCAGAGTTGGCCCGATGGTACAGAAGCTAACTTCCGGGGCCGGAACCTCTTCACAGGGAGAGGATAGAGGAAAGAGAATAATGGGAACTCCAACCCTGCATGAGACCCCCACAAAAGAGCAACTGAAATAGACGTTGGCAGCCTCCCAGCAGATGAAGGATAAATTGATCACAAGGTTGGCTACTTCGGTGCTCATGACCGGACCCATCTGTCCTCCCTCTTCCCCTTCACTAGCATCATTGATGGTCAGAGCAACAGGAATGGGGGCGGAAGAGGAGCAGGCAGCCCTAAGAGATGCAGGACCTCCTTTGGTTACCAGGCAAAAGAAAAGGCTCAATCCAAAGCCAAGGATAGAACCAGAGCTTGGGATGTTGCACGTCCCAGAAGTCCAAATCATTTCTTTCGACTCCTCGGAGCTGGAGAAAGAACCAGAGCACATCCACATCCTAGAAAATCCTCCCCCCCATGAAGAATTTGATGATGTATTTAGAACTGATGAGTTTGAGAATTTACAGGGAGACATTGCACAGTTGACGGAAGAAATTGCCGCGCAGGAGGAAGGTCCAGAGCAAGAGCCTGTGCAAGAACAGGAAGCCCAAATAGTAGAAGAAAAGGGGATGGAACAGCTGAATACCTCTAGAGTTGCAGAAATATAGGTTATGGGAGCTCAAGGCCAACAAATGCAAAATGAACAAATGGCATCGGTTGGGGAAACCAGACCCACAGGAACAACCGTGACCCCAACTGCTGTGTTCTAGATGCAATTCCCAAAGGTAACATTTGGGGAAGTAATCACTGTGGCCCAAACATTGAATCTTGGCCCGATGCCTCCCCCACTTCCAGAAGATGTACCAGTAGAAGAGAACATCCCAGCAATAGAGGTTGATGAAGAGCAGCAACAGGATGAAGAAGAGAACCCCGGGGCAACCAATGATGATCCAAATGTTGCCAAGGATATAGACAGCGGGGTAAAAAACATAGGTACCACTGGATAAAATGTCGTCGGTGAGTCAAAAGATATAGGGAAGGAGCCAGAAGAAGCTCATACTGTTGAAGGGGCACAACAAGATCCCAGGGAGAAATCACATGAGAAGATTTTGGCTACAAAGCCACCCCTACTGCCATAGTGGTTGGTGGAATCTCAAAAGAGAGAGGCCCCAACAACACCCAAAGCCCATCTTTCCTTGGCATAGATGATGGCTCAGGCACAAAATTCGCCAAGGGCTAAGAAAGCCCGGACAGTCCACACTCTTTGGACCGAGCTGGGCGGAGAAATAGTCGCAGTAATCGCGACACCTTCCCCAAATGTGGATGAGGCAACGGCTAAGGCCGAAGATTACAATGTCACAGAGGTGTCACTGGGGAAGAGAGGAAAACAGGGTGAATTGGACCTGTTGAAAGAAGCAGCCAAGGCAGTGGAGGCTCGCTACGAGAAAGAGACCCAAAAGTTCAAGGCAGAGAAGGAGAAAAATGCAAACCTCATGGGACTGCTGACTGAGCTGGCCCGACCCATTAGCGTTATTCCTTTGGGGGCCTCTACATCAGATGCACCGCTTCCTCAAAGTGATATAGACTCATTACGGGCGATGAAGAGAAAGGCCCAAGAAGTTGATGAGTGGGTTGCCTTACAATTGGGAAATGTATGGCGTTTCTTGGTGTCCACACTCCTGGATCTATATGTGGCCCACCACATCCTACACCAGGCTAAAACTACCATCGCCATATGGGAGGGAGATGTCGAGAATTATGAGGTATGGAAGGTTGAGTTAGAAGAACTCAGCGGCATCGGAGAGGAGATTGTCTCCAAGTTTGGAATTTTAGGAGAAGAATCATTTGATTTTGTAAGGACCCAGCACTCCAGACTTGACCTCACATTGGGGGTAATCAAGCAACTGGTGGGAACTCTGCATGATAAGGTCAATGCAGTCCAATATTCTTTCAATTTATACAAATATTTTATTTTGAAGGTCTCCGGAGCTGATCTGTTTAGCACCGACACATGCATGCCGGTGGAATATGTTTTGGGAAAGTTTGATGAATTAATGGAATCCAGGTACCAATCCCCAGAGGGGATAGACAGAGAAAAAATGACATGAATAACTCGCATGGTGCTCAAAGGTCACGATGCGGCAAAGATGGCCGAAGAATTTAAGGCAAATATTTTGGACCTGGGAGAGCAGATTGAGGTGGCCAAGTACCGGTGGGCCGACCTTAGAGTTGTCGATGAAGATGGGATCTCCCGTCTCCTCCAAACCTTCAATGATAGTAAACAACAATAAAGATTCTCTGGGTGCTGGAGAAAACTTTCAGGGAAAGTGTTTTGTATTCTTTATTCCTTCAAAACACAAGTTCCCAGATCCTGGAATTATGGATCCTACATTTTGTATTCTTTAAGTGACCCATGTCCCGATCCCCAAGGCTGACTGGTCACTTTCAAGGCAGTTAATAAAGGTTGTCAGAAGGTGGGTAACTGCAACAAGGCACATCAGATCGACAAGAGGTCTTCTGATAGATGGTCTTCCCAAGGCGCCGCTTCGACGTTACACCTGGCGCATCGGAGACAGGGCACCGCTTTCCCATTTATGAGGCATGTAGCCTCAATCCCTGGGGGATCAGATTTCTTCTCTCTTCCTGATTCTCTTCTCGAGGCCAATTCTTCCACTCTACTTTTCTTGTCTTATTCTTCTAACATGTCAGACCTTTCCCGTCTCGAGGTCTTTTGTAATATGGTGCAGGTAGTACCGGCCACCAGATATTGTATTATATTATAAAGTGTAAAGTAAGTTAGGTTTAGGTTTAGGTCAAGTGATATGTATAAATAATAAGTCTGACCTCATCCCAGAGGTCGGCAAAATTGATGATTTGGCAGTCCATAGTCAATAGCAATTTGGTTTTCTCAGTTCTTAGTTGCAGAGCTCAATGCTCCATAGTTTCTAAGCTTTCAGTAGTTAGATGTTCCCTTGGAGCCACCATTGTACCATGCACCAGTGCTTACTAGAAGAGATGTTAATGAAGAAGGAAGAGTTTTCTCACTGATGTTGTTGGCATTTTGTCTTCTAGGTTAATGGTATTTTATGCTTTGTGTTCTTCATGTCCTTTGCTCTGATACTTAAAGTAGATTAACGACCTCCTTTCCTTTGCTACTGATAAAATATGAACTGATGGTTGTATATTTCTTCGGTATTTAGTGTAGTGTGTTAGAGCATTGTTGATGTCTTGAATGTTTAGTATAACTATAGGTAGATGAAATCTCTCTAACTCTGCAGTATCTTTTGAAGTTTATTTGTAAAATGAATGCGCACTTGTAGGAAACCCCACTCACTTGAATCCCCGAAGAGGACGAGTTGAAGATAACCAGCTATCCCCCTCAAACAAAAAAAATCACATCTCCCAATCGAGCCCTGCACCGTCGAGACCCGACTCTCATGTGCTTGGAGGCCCAAGGAATCTCATTTCCCCGGACAACCTTTACAGGAAAAGTTGGCTGGTACTTTGGTACCCGGTGACAACTTACCCCTGTTGGTAGACCCAGTCACAAAGTCCCGTCAGCAGATCCTTGTAAAACCTATTAGCCTTTCAATAATAAATAATATATATTTTTAACAAATAGAAATATATGAATGCATTTAGTTCAACTCCTACATTGAAAAAATAGATGTGGCAATTTTATTTTATTTTTGATTAGCAACACAAAATTGCATAAAATTTTAATTTTGAAATTGTAGAGAAGTTGATTTTCTTTGAAATAAAAAACTGACAAAAACTCTAATTTAAAATAGAAAGAAAAAGATGAAGTATTGGTGACTTTGGTAACAAGTTTTATACCTTAGACATTGTGCTCTTTGTTGAGAAACAAAGTTAAATTATTGTAGAAAAATATTTTACAAATGTATACAAATCTATTTTTCTTTAGAATAGGCTTATTATAAGATTATCATGTGACATAGTATAAATTCAATAATGAGAAATAAATATGCAAATCATATTAATATAGATTTGTTGAATGTGAAAGCCAACTAAGACAGGGGCAGGGGGTGAATCTGTTGTCCATAAAATCTTTAAACTTTAATCCTTTAATGATTTCCACCAAACTTACTTGAATCTTAATCACTGAAAGATGAAAACATGAAATAGGAAAAATAAAAAACATCAGATATAAAGAACACCATATTTTGTGGAACCTTGTTAAGGGAAAAACTACAGAGAAGATTAATTCTCAAATATATGAACATTGATTAAGGTGATTTTTACAAAGAAAGGCTCACTACCCAAAGAAAGAAGACTCACTGTTAGATGAAGAAGGATAAAAGAGAATAGACCCACCACTAATGCACAACTGCAACACAATTGAAATATCTATAGATGCCTTTGGCTCACTACTTCCAATAGCTAACACATAAAACTTCATACTTCTCTGTACCACACTTAGCACTATCACATACATACAGAGAGACATATCCTCTTTCATACATCCCCATCACATAAGAACACACTTGTAAAACACTCGCACAAGTATATACATATGCCAAACACCAATAATTCATCATTTCATTAGTGAAGTCTCCCACCGTCGGTTAGGAAAGTAGCTATTGGAATAACTGGAATGATGTACTGAGAGGGGAGGGGTGAATCAGTACCTCTAAAACTTTTATGTGATTAGCCCATTAACCTTCATGTCATCAGATTTGTATATTCACCTATCTATCGGTTCATCTTTCTTCATGTATGTGAAATCATAACATAATTTCTTTACATGTGTAAACATTCAAGAAACATACATGAAAGTAAATAACACATAACACAAGATATGATATCGCAGAAAAATCCTATTAGGAAGTAAAAACTGCAGTGGGGATGTCACCCACAAAACTTCACTATCTGTCGATAAGAAGGGAGCCGGTTAAGGCTTACAATTTGATCACTTCTAATGATCTACCCTGTTAGGAGTATTAGAGTGGAGACCTGTTAGGATCTACTTCATTTGAAGCTTTAGCAACACCGTTAAGTGTGCACTCTATTAAGAGATTTGTCAAGAAATGTTAAGTCCACCTTCTACTAAAGGATTTATGATGTGATGCACTTGTTAGAATGCAACTACATTATAAATGTTGATCTAATAGTATATGCAATCTCTAATTGCTGATAACAGATCCTATAAATCTTACAATGTGTATGTAATCACCTTGAGTGATTGAATGATACCTTGTCTCTGCTCGTTGGTAGCCTTGTCTGTGTTCTTGAGAACTAATATGACCTGTTTATGAACTTTGCATGAATTCACTTTTGCTTCTTAGATGCTCTTCATGGCTACAATAATTTTTCAACTATATTCTGTTACAATGATTGAACATCTATATATACTAGTTTCTAGGTCCATTCTTGATTCACGCTTGACAAGTTAACTCTAGATCCAAGGTTTACAACTTGACCTTGATCTTTAGTTAGTTATGTTTTAGATCTGTTAAGATATTTTAAAATAATTACAATATACTTGCTTGACCCTCAAGTAATGATTTAAAACAAATTAAAACTCTATAAATAGAATTACAATGTTTTATCTGACGTGGAAAGTCAGATCCACTATTTGCGGGTTCTGTAACTGACTGTCGGTTTTGACGCTTGGGCTGCTCTGTCAGTTCTACCAGGTTTCTTTCATTCTTTGCTATGTCGGACTTCTACTCCGTCGGTGTCCCTATATTGAACTATTCGTCAGGTTCCTTTCCCTTTTTTGCTCTGTCGGTGATGTCCATAAAATTGTACCATCGGTGATGTCCTTTATGCTTTCTCGTCAGTTCAACACTTGACAGTGTTTGTCGGGAAATTCTATACTTAGCATCTTCATGACAAGCATTGTCATCTCATCGGGTATGTAGTGTGCTATCTGTTGGGTATGCCTATACCGATGACCTTTATCATGTTTTTCACTTAAGTATACTAATGGAAAAACTTAATGTCATCAATCTCCCCCTTTGACATTACTATCAAAAACTGATATGTGCAACATACTTAATGTATTAGTATGTACACCTGTGTATACTTCATCCTTAGTCATTTCATGACTCCCCCTATGCATATGCCGGTAAGTGTAAGTTTATGTACATATAATTGTCTTCCCTTTTTTTGTTTCCTTTTTCTAATATTTGATATATTGTACATATCTAATCCTGTTGTACATACAACATACATATCCTTTTCCTCCTTTTTTGATAATAAGGGAAAATGTACTTACAACTTGTAAAAAATGTGGGAGTGTGAGGCTCTGATTTCCTCCATCATTTTCTCCCATTTCTCCTTCAAATTTTCTAGAGCCATGTGCTCAAGTGATATCCGCACATGCATATCATAGATGCTGTCTACCACAGACATCTCTAGGGTCGAGATCAGATTCCTTGCATCTGTAATGTGTTGTTGCAGAGTAGTGAGGTTTGGCAATATGTGAGCTTGCAAGTTGGTAACCTCATTCCTAAATTGTGTCTCTGCATCCCATATTTCTTGTCTTAACCTGTTTACCTCGGTGATCTTGTCATGATGCAACTTTATTGTATTTTCATCAAAGGTTAAACTTTGTGCACTTGCTGTCAGATCTGAATCTAATTGGGACAAATTTTCACCATTCTCTTTTGTGAAATTTTCAAGTGTGCACGTTTTTTGAACTAAGGTAATAGCTTTTGCAATCATTGGTTCTAATTGACTTGCTAATTTAGAGAGCTTTACCTTATTTTCTGCCACTTCTTGGCTTATCTTCTCAACTAGTTTGTGTTGATACTTCTTCTCTGCCTATTCTTCCATTGCCTTCTCTGCATCTACATTTTGAGTGGTGATAGAATCGGTACGAACTGTAATTTGTTCCATGACTGATATGTCATTTTCAACTTTTACCTCAGGAACAAGTTGATTTAGTATATCCCTAGCTTTGTCAAGTGCTTGGGCTTCCCTATGTGCTTTTCTCATTTTCTCTTGTAGGGATTTTATTTGACACATCACTCCAAAATTTTGAAGTGTTTCGGCATCTAAAGTTGATACATCCCACTTGTGTATTTTGATCACCTCACAAAGTGTTACAACCAAGATATCTTTCTTTATTATCTTCTTCTTCTTCTTCTTCTTCTGTTGGGAGACAAACTGGTGAACTACCAGTTGTAGATCTTGAGATTGGATTGATTTAGTAGGTGAAGGTCAAGAAGATGAAGCTTCTTATTGCTTCTATTCAAAGTCCACCTGTTGGTTGTGTGAAGACGTCTCTTCAGTGGCCTTGGGTGTATCAATAGATTTTTCTTCCTTTTTCTTCATGCTATCATCTTGCTTAACTTCTTCACTCTTTTATTTTTCTTCATCCTTTCTCAATGTTTCATCCTTGTTAGTATCTTCTCCTTTGTCCTTTTCAATAGACAACTTTTGTTGAGTTTCGGTTGCATCCTTCATCTCTATGTCTATATCCTTTTGTGTGTTCGATGCATCTTTAATTTCATCATTACCTGTGTCCTCAGGTATGTTATCATCTTTCTTAGATGATCTATTCTGACTAGAGTTAATATCAATAGCTTCTATCAATATTTGTATGTTGGTCAGAGTATTTACCTCTGTAGTGTCAGGAAGTGTGTCATGTCCGTCGGTATCACCTTGTGCAATAGTGACATCTTCATCTTTTTCATCTCTTCTGTAGGGTCTTTTCCTGTATTGTCATTAATGATATTATCCAACCATGTTTGATCATTGACATCCTCATTTATGTTACCTTTTATTGTCAATTCTTCTTTGGTAACCTCTTCTTCATCATTCAAGTCAATATGAATTGGGCTTGGTGCAGTTTGGCTTTCTTCACCTTGTGTTTTGTCAAGAGTAGTGTCGGGCCATACTGATGACATATAAATGATTAAATGGTTGACTATATTAAGTTGAAGATGATGCAAGACATTAAATCAGTTAATAGTTTGTATTGTCATTGACGTCAACTTGATATCATCTGTATGGTCATATACATAATTCCAAAGACTTTAGAGAATCAATGGAATAAAGGTTATGCTTTCAGCAATGCATAAAAGTCAAGTATTCACTAAGTGATAGACTACATCGGCAGAGTGCACACCATCAGTAAAGACAGAGATAAAATCACAGTGATGCCCGACGAGCAGAAGACAATGTTGCCCAACGAAGCAGAATCAAAGGATGCCCGACAAGCTAAAAATAGTGTTGCCCGACAAGCAAGATCCAATGATGCCCAACAGACGGAGATCCCAAAGATAACTAAAGTGACACTGACGGAACTGGCAATTGTCACCAGCGACGAACTGCAGAATTGACCGACAGAATAGAGAGATCATAAAATGACAAAATATCTAGCTGGCAGAGCTAAAAGATAGACTTAACTAGTTGTTTGATTTGTTTTATTCAATCACAGTTAAGTAAGTGATTTAAAGATGATTTATACAGTTGGCAAGAAGATAACTATGAGATAAATCAAGAGTTAAAGCCGTAAATCAATTTGGCTAGATTGTTTTTCAAGCCAAGAATCAAGAACCAAGAATTAAGGAATATCATGTCTATTTAAGAGACAAGCATAATTCATTTTCTATGGTGGTCCATAAGCAATCAGATACACGGGGGAGTGAACTGATAGAAGATGCTGAAGAGAAACTGATGAAGGATTAATTTCATGCAGTCCTTATCAATCAAGCTGAGGGAGAGCTAAAGAATTCTGCAGACACCGATGAACAGAAAAACACAGCATCACAGAGTAGAAAGAGTTAAGTACAAAGGAATTGTATTGGTACATTGATCAGAAAAATATTGTAAGTAAATAGATCTGAAAATCTGCAATTCAGTTGCATTAGAAACAGGTCATTTTGTTTCAGTTTAACCATTGAAGCATTAAGTCTCTTAATAGAGAAGGACTTAACAGTCTTTTGTAATTGAGGTATATCCTAACAGATTACCAGAAGGTTGACTCATGATAGTAGCACCAGTCTTACCTAAAGCCTATTGACACTCTAAGGAGGCTGATTCAAGGATGGTAGTAGGATTTGTATAAAGCCTATTGATAGTCATGAGACTGATTCAAGGATGGTAGCATAGATGCCAGATACTTAGTGACAACCTATGTATAAAAATCCTCTAACAAGGTCGCACTTAATAGTGTGTTTGTAACCTTTTACAGGGTTGGCTCCTAACAGGGCTCACTTCAGAAGAGTGAAAATTTGGGGTACCGGTCCCAGTGGTTTTTCCCTTAACAGGGTTTCCACGTTAAAATCCTTGTGATATGTGTGTATGGTTTATTACTTTATTGTTTTACATTCTACATATGCATTTATGGATTAACTGGTATACTCTGCATATTTACTGAGTATTGGTAAATACAATTTACTGCTTATCGGTTATCAAGGAGAATAAGGACAGACAAGGTAAATCGACAGATAGTTATTTGTTTTAAGTATTTCAAAGGCATACATCTTATAGGGAATTAATAATTGGAGAAGTACTGATTGGTGGATTAAAGTTTAAATTGGATAAATTTCTAAGGCCACTGATTCACCCCCCCTCTCAGTTATTACTAACAATTGTTATTAGAGCTTGTGTACTTAGAAGGAAGGTTTCAAGACCTAAGTAAAAGATCACAAGATGAACAGACGAGATGTGCCCAAGTTGAACAAGGAAAACTTTGCTTCATGGAAAAGCAGGATAAAGCTTCACTTATCAGGTATTGGCAATGATATTACTCAATACTTAGACACTGAATATGTGTTGCCTACAAGACCATTAACAGTGGATCAATTGAGAGTAAAGAATGAACATAACTGCATGGTTATAGAGCTTTCAGCCTCACTGTCTGATGCTGAATTTGAGGATGTCAAAGATTGCAAAAATGCAAAGACAATGTGGGACAAATTGAAACTTGTACATGGTGGTGATGCAAATGTTCTGAGAGCCAAGGCAGAAAACCTTAGAGGAAAGTTTGATGATCTCAGAATGAAAGAAGGTGAAAACATCACACAGTACAACACACGAATAAAAGTAGTCAATGCTATATGAGGTGTTGGAGGTACACTTGAAGAGGAGATAGTGGTAAGTAAAATCTTAAGAACCCTATTGCCTATGTATGCTATTAGAGTCTCTGCTATTCAAGAAATGAGAGCAGTAGCAAATAATACAATTACTCTTGATAGCCTGATTGGTAGACTGATTTCATTTGAGATGAATAAATTTGATAATAGTGTCTCACCAAGCTTAGAGTCTGCATTCAAGTCTTCTATGAGAATAAGCAAATCTAGTCAGAGACACTCATCTAGAAGAGACAGTGAAAGAGAAAGTGAAGAAGAAGATCTAGATGAAATTGAAGCACTCATGGCAAGAAGAATGCTAAGAGGCAAAGGTAAATACAAAGGTAAGTTACCACTTGTATGTTTTAATTGTAAAGAGATTAGACACTTTGCTGCAAGATGTCCTAAAAGAAAAGATGACAGAAGTGATAACAGATCTTTTGAGAAGAAATCTGATAGAGGTGATAACAAAGATTATAGAGGTTACCAACGATCAGAAAGTGGTGATACCCAAGATTACAAGGACAAAGGAAAGAAGGCTAGCTATCTAGCTGCTTGCAAAGATGAAGATACTGACACCGAACCAGATGATGATGTTGAGATAGTGTTTGTAGCTGTGAAGGATGATTC
>MU227366.1:5529268-5545309 GCA_018584345.1 Thuja plicata
AATAAGAGAACCAAACTTACAAGTGTTTGTCCTTGATGACCTTATAGTGTTCATGTTCTCCTCAAGTTGATTTAACAATATTTCTAAAAGATCCATCTTCTTTCCTTGTTTGATGATCTTGTAGGCTGTGCTCATAGTAGTGCTTGCTATGCTATTCATTCTGCTAGCTTGAAAGATTTTATATCCTACCACACATGCACCAAACTTAAGCTCCTTGTCAATGATGGTGTTAACCTTGAGACCTTTGTTATCTGATTTCGCACCTAGTAAATATTCTACTTCCTTTCTGGATGGGCGCTTGTGAGCTTTTGGATTTTCAGTTGTGGGATATCCAGTAATCACATGAATAACATCTTTTGTTATTCGTTTAGGCTCATCAAGCCACAATGTCTGGTTATGCATTCTACTAAGAACTATCTGTATCCATTCAGACTTTAAAACCCTAGGAAAGTGTAATGCATTTTTTAGACCTTTCACTTCTAGGTGCTTGTGCTCTTCTTTCAGGTTTCCAGTGTCATCACATAGTGCCTTATAGGACTTATCTAGGTCTAGATCTCCTATTTCTGAGATCTTGCAATGTATATAGGACCTTACATCCTCTACCAGCAAAACCCTAGGTGGGATTCTGGAGAATGCTCCAGAAACATCGGGTTGCGATGCAATTTCTGGGTGTAACTTGTATTTAGGTTCAACACAAGTACTATTGCTAATAAGATTAATCATTTTCTTCTTATCCTCTTTCAATTTTTCTGTCCTTGAAGTAGACTCCATCGTATTTTGAAATTTAGGGCTTTCCATAATTTAAACACACTGCAGTCGGTGATTGTAGGTACTTACTGAATCTCTGTGATCACTTGTGAATCTATCGAGTCGTGTTTGAATCTTGATGAGGTTGCACTTCAATCTGTTCTTCAATCGCTCTTCTTCGTTGCTAAAAAATCATGGGTGCAAATGAGTTCTTCCATCGCACTTTTATAACCTTTTGTGCCCTAAGTTTTCATTAATGCCCAACAACTCATCGGTGTACAAAGAATGAGTTCGTCGGTTGAGGAAGAAATGACATTGTTGATGTAGGCGCAAAGTTTTGGGGTAGCTAGTAGCTTTGGTGATTTCACCAATGATTGTCGGTAAGATGGTGATGACAACCTCTGTCGGCTCAAAGAACACCAATGTCTATTGGTTACACTTAGCAACATGGCTTTTGTGTAATGCCCGATACATTTTGGTAAGTAGTGTCAACTTTACTGTGTGTGTTCACCGATGCTTGTTGGTACCCATTAACCGATGGAATTTTTTTTCAATAATATTACAAGTAACAATATAGTGCATCTTCAATAATGCTAATTTTATCAATATGATCAATGTGTAATGGAACTGATGCATAATATAACTTGTCATAATGCAGTTCCATACTTGTGCAACTTAGTTGGGAATAGTGATGCCACCAGATCCATTGGATGGGGTGTCATCATTTGCATTTCTTTTTCCAACACCTTCAGTGTTTTTAGCTTTTCTCCACATCTTGTTTCTCATCTTCTTGATGTCATCAATGGTGTTTCATTTGGGATAAGTGCTTGTTTCTATCAGTCGGTCTTTGCAATCTTTTATCATGTCCAACCTTATGACAATGTAAACATGCCATACCTAGATTGGTCCATTCTCTTGGTCTTCTAGTCCATTTTCTCATATAGTTGGCAGAAATATGACCATACCTTCCACATGCTGTGTAGTTTATCCATGTGTTATATTCCCAAACATATGAGTTACCGATTCTTGTTAGTTTATAGCCATTATCAGGTTCTTTTGGTGTCCATGCTTTCTTGTTCTTTTTCCAGCACTCCTGATGTGTATGTCCATTCATTTTGCAGGTAGGACAATATTTTTCTATGTAGGTTTCCTTCTTTGGATTTGTCACCTTGGATCTGCATTCATGTGCCTTGTGTCCTTTCTTGTGATATTTATAACAATTACCAATGAAAGTAGATTGTGATTGAGGAATACCTTTCATTTTGTTTCTGCAAATGTTTGAGGCGTGGCCTAGTTTTATACAGTGTTTTCATGACAAATTCTTGGTTCTTGGAGTTGTATATGCATTCCTTTGATCTGATTGATTATATGATTCTCCATTTTTGGTGTACCCTAGACCTGTGTAGTTGTTGACTCTTCTTTGTTCGTCAAGAAAATCATCCATTATTTTAATGCTATCTTTAGCTTTATTGATTAATTCATTGTTTTGATTCTGAATTCTGAATTCATGCTTTAGCTTTTCATTCTCTTCTCTTAGCTCACCGATGATTTGTATTCTTTCAATGAGTTCAGTATTTAATATTTTTGCCTCTTGACTAATAAGAATAATCTGATTGGGGTAAAAGTATGAAGCTGTGTCGCACTTGAGGACCATTCTCGTAGTTCTGGCCAAAATTGTTTTGGCCGTACATATGTGGCACAAATGTGGTGCCATGTGGCGTCGATGTGGCAAATGAGTTTCGACCAAAACTGGTTCAGTCGGACTAGTTTCGGCCAAAAATTCATGAGTAAATATAAGCCAACTATGTTCTATCAATGAAGAATTGGCACATATTTATATTGGGGGGTTCGGCCAAACCAGTTCCAGCCAAAATTGTCTATGTGGCATCCTATGTGGTATCCAAATAGGCAAAAATATCAAAATTACAGAACTTCTCACTTAGACAACTGGTTTCTTCATCAAAACTCAACCATTTTAAAAATCTAAATATACCCTTTTGTAGATCTTAGAGTCTAGATTACGGTCATATAATTTTTATTGTGTTTTGATTACATATAATATATTATAATTTGAAAAAACTCCAAGTAGGTATTTTAATGTTAAAGAACACGCTCGTTCAAAAAAAAAAAAAATAGCAAATCATGTCAGAAAAATTTACAACTTATATTTAACACTAGAGGAGAGAGTCCTCTTCAAGAATATGTAATTTGTTTTGTATTTGATTTAGATTTGCTAAGGCAAATGTGGAGGGAGAAAAAAACTGTTAATTTTGGATAACTCTGATTTTGAATAGTTATAACAGACAAAATATATACCAAAAACCAATCTTTCTTTTTTTATGCATTAGCTGTACATGTCATCTAAAAAATATTCTAAAATTAGAGGAAAAAAGTATTATTTGCATATATTTAGTTGGAGGGAACTAGACCCTACATTTTCAGCATTTTTTGCGCAATTAAAAAATGGACTTTAAAAATTAAAAAACTAGGTCAATGCTTATTCAAAAAATATTTAAAAAATTATAGGCATAAAATACATCCAATTTTACACATTTTATTAGTTTTTATAATTTTCAAATTCTAAACACAAATGCCACTTTTATGTCATTAAAGTTTAATAGTTTTACAAGTCGTGGTCCTTTTCCTTTGTAAAAGTGTGACATAGGTTTGTACTTTTACCCATTGGTAATCTCATGGTGATGATCAGTAAGTCTTTGAATCTTTGTTTCTTTTTCTTGTAGCTTCTCTATGATTTTCCTCCTATCATCAATAGCCAATGTTCTCTCTGATTCATCTTTTCTTGTATCATTCATGACACCAATCATTTTTACCACCTGAGTCTCTTGATTGATTTGCAACATCTTGACTTTCTCTGTCAGATGTAGATTGACCTCTTGTAGACTTGTGATCTCTTTTAATGATGTGTCTGATGCTTTTATTGTTGTTGATTCAGCTGAGTTGAAGTAATATGGGATCTCCTCTTCTTGATAATCTTTTTCATTAAGCCTAGATGTCATATTCTTTCTTTCATCAAGCAAATTTCTCATGCTCACTCTCACCTCTTTGTACTGCTCATAGTAAATCTGAATTTGTAAATGCTCATTCTCAATAGTCTTGTCTAGTCTATACTTTTCCATTGTCTTGATCTTTTCTCTTAAGTCTTTAAGATTTTCAAGAAAGAGACTTAGCTCTGATACCAATTGTTGGAATTACTGGAATGATGTACTGAGAGGGGAGGGGTGAATCAGTACCTCTAAAACTTTTATGTGATTATCCCATTAACCTTTGTGTCATCAGATTTGTATATTCACCTATCTATCTGTTCATCTTTCTTTATGTATGTGAAATCATAACATAATTTCTTTACATGTGTAAACATTCAAGAAACATACATGAAAGTAAATAACACATAACATAAGATATGATATCGCAGAAAACTCCTGTTAGGAAGTAAAAACTGCAATGGGGATTTCACCCACAAAACTTCACTATCTGCAGATAAGAAGGGAGCCGGTTAAGGCTTACAATTTGATCACTTCTGATGATCTACCCTGTTAGGAGTATTAGAGTGGAGACCTGTTAAGATCTACTTCATTTGAAGCTTTAGCAACACCATTAAGTGTGCACTCTGTTAAAAGATTTGTCAAGAACTGTTAAGTCCACCTTCTACTAAAGGATTTTTGATGTGATGCACTTGTTAGAATGCAACTACATTATAAATGTTGATCTGATAGTATATGCAATCTCTAATTGGTGATAACATATCCTATAAAGTTTACAATGTATATGTAATCACCTTGAGTGATTGAATGATACCTTGTCTCTGCTCGTCAGTAGCCTTGTCTGTGTTCTTGAGAACTGATATGATCTATTTCTGAACTTTGCATGAATTCACTTCTTCTTCTTAGATGCTCTTCATGGCTACAATCATTTTTCAACTATATTCTATTACAATGATTGAACATCTATATATACTATTTTCTAGGTCCATTCTTGATTCACGCTTTTCAAGTTAACTCTAGATCCAAGGTTTACAGCTTGACCTTGATCTTTAGTTAGTTATGTTTTAGATCTGTTAGGATGCTTTAAAACAATTACAATATACTTGCTTGACCCAAAAGTAATTATTTAAAACAAATTAAAACTCTATAAATAGAATTACAATGTTTTATCTGACGTGGAAAGTCAGATCCACTATTTGTGGGTTCTGTAATTGATTGTCGGTTCTGATGCTCAGGCTGCTCTGTCAATTCTTTTAGATTTCTTTCATTCTTTGCTCTGTCGAGCTTCTTCTCTGTCGGTGTCCCTATATTGAACTATTTGTCAGGTTCCTTGCATTTTTTGCTGTGTCGGCGATGTTCATAAAACTGTACCATCAATGATATCCTTTATGCTTTGTTGTCAGTTCAACACTTGACAATGTTCGTCGGGTAATTCTATACTTAGCATTTTCATGAAAAGCATTGTCATCTCGTTGGGTATGCAGTGTGCTGTCTATCGGGTATGCCTATACCAATGACCTTTATCATGTTTTTCACTTAAGTATACTAATGGCAAAACATAATGTCATCAGTAACCAAACATAAATTAAAATTAGGTCAACACTAAACATTATCGCCATGGAAAGGAATGAGAAGTGGACCACAACATGCCTTAATTGAGACCAAAATAAACATTATACACATTACATTCCATTTTTCATTCATTAAGACAATTAATGAAGTGTAAACACCTGAGGTCAACCAAACTTAGATCAAGAAAACCACCAAAGTTTGAAACTCTATCTCCAAAGCTCAAAATATTGTGCTAACTAAATTTAATGAAGCTAAGAACATTAATAACTTATTTCCAAAACCACAACATCACAAACCATCATGCAAAGAAATGTAGAGCATGCATTTCATGTAGGATACACTGCCAGTGACAATCATACTCAAACAAATACCAATTCCATTATACAATGATCCGAAACACAAACACCTAAATCCAACATCTTCAAATATTGTCCAAAAACATACCAAAACATCATTATTATATTTACAGCATGAAGAATATGTAGAACAATAATATCAACACCTCCGTAAAGAAAGCAATCACCACTAGTACTTTTACTATCATTCATAGATCCAACCCAATGAGCACCAGTATAAGCCATTAAAGTGAATTTTGATTTTTTGGGATACCGTAGGTCCAAACTTTTCTATTCCTTTCAAATATCTAAAAATTCTTTTCAAATATAAAAAATGTGTTTCTATCACTTTTACATTGACTACCAGAATTTAAATAAGGTGATGGTGAAGAACCAATATCCCATGTTGGGGATTGATGATTTATTTGATTAAATGAATGGGGATAGTGTTCTTGAATATTGACCTAAGTCAAGGTATGACCAAATTTTTATTCATGAGGGTGACATTCATTAGACAACTTTTCATACCCACTTAGGATGTTATGAGTTCACAGTCATACCCTCTAGGTTGACAAATGCTCCGTCAGTGTTCATGAGTCTGATGAGTGGAGTATTTTTCACTTACCTTGACTAATTTTTTCTTGTGTTGCTTGATGACATTTTGGTGTATTCAAGGATGAAAGAGGAGCATGAGGTCCATTTGTGTCAAGTTTTGCAATGTCTTTGTGGCCATCGAATTTAAGAAAACCTAACCAAGTATGATTTCTTCTAGACTAAGGTGAGGTATTTGATTCATATCATGTCATGAGAGGGTATTGTAGTTGATCCTTCAAAGATCCAAGACATTATGGAGTGGCTAGCACCAACCAATGTTTTAAAGGTCTATAATTTCATGGGTTTGGTAGGTTACTATCATCGATCTGTGAATGATTTTCTCAGTTGGCACACCCTATCACTTCTCTTCAGAGGAAAGACAAGAATTTTATGTGGTAGGATCATTGTGAGTCAAAGTTTTAGGCTCTTAAGAAGAAATTGTCTAGTGCACTTATCTTGGAAATACCAGATCCTATTGGTGAGTTTGTGGTGTGCACTGATGCATCATTGGAGGGTGTTTAGGTATTTCTTATGTAAGAGGGATGAGTGATTGCATATGAGTCTCAGAAGCTCAAAGATCATGAGCTGAATTATGGAGACATTTTCTTTTGGGTCATAAATTTACATTAAATAGTGATCACCGTAGCTTGTAGTACATCTTTACTCAACCAAACCTAAATGCATGACAATGACATTGGATGGAGTTCCTTTGAGAGTACCGTTGTCACTAAAGATTGCACCTGAAAGAGCTAAGTATGAAACTCAACAATCCTGTGAAACATGGGAATGCTTTCAGGTTGTGGGGAACCTATAATGAAAGTAGATCTCCAGATTAAGGGCCGACTTCCCCTTGAATCACCTTTAAAATTAAAATTTTTGGAGGAAAAGGGAAGAGAGAAGTGCAAAACTAGAAATAACTAAAATTGAAAACTAGGTGATTCACCAAACTTTAAGGATCCACAAATTGAAGATATATCCACAATGAAACATGAAAATGACTTTGTAATTTACAAAACATGAAAATGAATTTGTAATTTACAAATTGATCCTTGTTGGACTAGTCCCAAAGGATAATTGAGAGGGGGGGGGGGGGGGAATNCCCAAAGGATAATTGAGAGGGGGGGGGGGGGTGAATCAGTTAGCAGCTATTTTAATTCTTTTCTTCTCTTAGATATAAATGAACATAAAGAAAATGCACATTCTGATAACACAATAGAGAACACAACAATTTTGGTTACGGGGAAACCAATTAGGTAAAAACCCCGGTGGGAATTAGCACCCATAAATATCTGTACTAGTTTATAATGATCCCTGTTAGAAGATCTTACAACCCTATTAGGAGTTGATCTTTACAATGCAAGAAGTACAAAAACCTGGTTAAAGGTCGGACCCTGTTAGGAGTCTTTTACAAGTAACCCTGTTAGGGGTGAGGACTCACTGTCTAAAAGCTCACTGCTAAAATGATGAAGGCTGCAACCTTCAGTAGAATAGATATACACTATATCTAAAAGATGAACTGTTTGAGTAGACTTTCTATCTTGATTATTTCTAATGAATTGTAATATTCATCTATTTCTTCACATAGATCTTCAACTTATTCTATCTAACTTTCTGCTCTCTTTTGTCTTTTATTTTTCACTACATTTTTCCACTCTTAGCGAACACATTTGAACTGCTATATGTATCTTCACCAAGGATAAGGTCACGATGGTATCTAGGAACACTTCATCAACTTCTTTGCTAGCTTAACTAACCACACAATCAAAGTTAGAACCGTGCAACTCAAACTGAATAGACGCAACGCTTCACAAAGTTGTCTTCACCAATTTTACTCCAATATCATGATTATGTTAAGACATGTTTGGAACCTTTGTATAATCATCACTAACTCATAACTAAACATTAATACAAACACGCATATCCTGAAGATAGGCACAACTCAAGAAACACTGTATTTACGTCGGCTCTTGACAGATAATCTTCAAACGCTGTAACTTCCATAACTGATTAACATAATTCAACTGAAAATTCATATCTGACATGGTTTGAATACGCATAGCATCTAGAACATGTATACACCATAGAAATAAACATGCATAGCTCCATAATATCTGTACTGATAATTGCATATAGGACAGTGATGTATATTATATGTTGTCATTAATGACAAACATTCAATCAATTATTTGCACAGAAGAAAATATCCAACAATCTCCCCCTTTGACATTGATGGCAACATATGATATCATCAACCCAAAGTGTCTTCCTTCTTTTTACAATCTTCTCAATATCCTCATCAAAAGTTCCTCTTCACTGCTGCTGCTCTTCTAACTATATACTCCCCCAGAGTATATGCTCCCCCTTACTAATACTCCCCCTTTGACATCAATGGAAAAGGGTGTTAAACACCATTAGGCACAACTACTACTCTAGAAGTAGAGTAGTCAACCATTAATCATTCACCAAGGACTGATGTTCTTGCTACAAATTCTAATCAAACTCAGGAAAGGGAATTAATCCCAGCTTCTCCCTGAGATACTCAAAAGTATCTTTTGATAATGGCTTTGTAAAAATATATGCTAATTGTTCTTTAGTGCTCACATAATCCAACTTTACTTCTCTGTCTGCAAATTTTTCTCTTAGAAAGTGGTATTTGATCTCAATGTGTTTTGTCTTTGCGTGCATCATAGGGTTCTTTGACATATTAATAGTACTAGTGTTGTCACAGTGAATAATAATAGGATAATCAATTTGAATACCAAAGTCTTTAATCATTTGTTTGATCCAAACCATTGTTGAAAAATTCAATGCTTTTGCAACATACTCATCTTCTGCTGTTGACTGAGAGATACAATTCTACTTTTTACTTGTCCAAGTGACCAATCTGTCTCCAAGAAATACTGCTTCTCCTGATGTACTTTTTCTGTCATCAACACAACCTGCCCAATCAACATCAGTATACACATGAATTTGTATATTCTCTGAGTTAGGATACCATAAACCATAGTCTATAGCTCCTTTTAAATATTTGAATATTATTTTTTTTGCCATTAGGTGATTTTGTTTAGGTTCATCTACAAATATTCCAACAATGCCAACTACATTAGAAATATCAGGTCTAGATGAGTAAGATATATGAGTTTTCCAATCATAGACTTGTATAGAGTCTTGTCAACTACTGTGGAATCATCATCTTTAGAAAGCTTGCTTCCTGTTATCACGGGGGTGCATACTGGTTTGCAATCTTCCATTTTGAAATTATTCAATATCTCTTTCACATAGATTGATTTATGAATATACCTTTGTCTGTTTATTTTACATTCAATCCAAGAAAATATTTGATAGGTCCAATCATGCTCATTTCAAACTCACTTTTCATCTCCTTGGAAAATTCTGCACTTAGTTTGTCATTACCTCCAAAAATAATGTCATAAAAAAATAGCAACGAGTAGTAATCCATCATCTGTCTCTCTTATGAATAAGTTATAGTTTGCTGCTCCTTTTCTGAATCCTATCTCTGTTAAGTAACCATCAAGTCTCTCATACCAAGCTCTTGGGGCTTGTTTAAGTCCATAAAGTGCTTTCTTTAGTCTTCATACCATGTCTGGTTTGTCTGAAAGTTTGAATACTTCAAGCTTCTCTATGTAGACTTCTTCCTTCAAGTCATTGTTCACAAAAGCTGACTTGACATCCATTTGATATACTTTGAAGTTCTTGAATGTTGCATAGGCCAAAAAAAACTTGTTAGCTTCCAGTCTGCCATAGG
Source organism: Thuja plicata (assembly GCA_018584345.1). Taxonomy (NCBI): domain Eukaryota; kingdom Viridiplantae; phylum Streptophyta; class Pinopsida; order Cupressales; family Cupressaceae; genus Thuja; species Thuja plicata. Next base: position 5,539,285 of record MU227366.1, read on the forward strand.
GGCAAATGTATCAGTGTAGTATTTTCCTTCTCTCTGCGCATATCCTTTACATACTAATCTTTCTTTGTTCCTTACCACTATGCCTTCTTCATTCATTTTGTTTCTGAATATCCACTTTGTTCCAATCACGTTCTTGTCATGAGGTCTGGGGACTAGTTCCCATGTTTCATTCTTGATTATTTGATCTAATTCTTCTTGCATAGCACTTTGCCAATCTAAATCTTTGCACGCATCTTCAACACTTAAGGGTTCAATATGAGAAAGTAAGAATACCTCTTCATCAGTGGTTGAACCTTTTTCTCTGGATCTTGTCAAGACTTTAGCGCTCTGATCTCCAATGATGTCTTCCTTAGAGTGGTATTTGGATGTGTATTTTGAGTTTTTAGGAGTGACACTTTCATCTGTAATATGTGATTCTTCTTCACTTGGTTCAGGATTGTTGCATGAGACATCAATACAGTCAAACATTTCTTCAATAACTGTGTCTTTATTGATGGGTCTAGGCTCATCTTCAATCATGGGAGCACATTCATAGTATCTTTCTTGAATCATAAACTTCTCATCAATCTTCACATGAGTACTTTCAATGATCTTCTTTAATCTTAGATTAAAACATCTATAGGATTTTGTTTTAGTAGAGTAACCAAGAAAAATACCTTCGTCGCTTCTAGCATCAAACTTGCCAATACTATCATCTCTCTTGATGTAGCACTTGCTTCCAAAGATTCTAAAGTATTTTACAGTAGGTACATTACCAAACCAAATCTCATAGGGTGTCTTGTCTGCGCCTGGCCTCAATTGTATTCTATTGATAATATATACTGTTGTATTGAACACATCTCTCCAATAGGTATGGGAAACCTTTCCTTCAATCATGATAGTGCACATTGTGTCAAGTATTATTCTATTCCTTCTTTCTGCAATCCCACTCTGCTAAGGGGTTCTAGGTGCACTCAGATGTCTCTTGATTCCATGTTCTTCACAGTAATCATAAAACTGGTAAGAGGTGAATTCTCCTCCTCTATCAGATCTCAGACATTTTATCTTTAATCCAGATTCATTCTCAACCTTAGCTTTGAACACTTTGAACTTCTCAAAACCTTCAGATTTGTCTTTTAGGAATGCAGCCCACATCATCCTTGAGAAATCATCAACAAACAAAATAAAATACCTTTCTCCGTCGTATGATCTTGTTTGAGTAGGTCCACATAGGTATGTATGTATCAGATCTAATTTCTTTTCAGCAGAGTCTTGTTTGCTCCTGAATGAGGTCCTCATGTGCTTCCCCATCACACATTCCTTGCACATGGTTTCAACTGGTCTTGCAATACTTGGAAGGTCTCTTATTTCCTTTACATTACTTATCTTGACTATGTTGTCAAAATTGATATGACAAAGTCTCTTGTCCCATATCCAACTGTCATCCACTTTTGCAACAAAACAACTTACTTCTGAATTGAGCTAAAAGAAATTACCTTTGGTCTTTGAGCCTAATGCAACCATGTCTCCTTCTTTGTTGTTAATGATGCACTGGTTGTTTTTAAATTCCAACTAATATCCTTTATCAAGCAACTGTCCAACACTTAGTAAGTTATGATGTAAGCCATCAACATAAAGAACATTATTTGTCTTATTCTTTCCATCTAAGGTGATAGAACATCTGCCTATGATAGGTTTGGGAGTGTTATCTCCAAATCTAACCATGCCACATTTGTACTTGTACAAATGTACAAATCTATCTTTTTCTCCTATCATGTGGTGTGAACATCCGCTATCAATGATCCAGTTAGTTCTGATGTCAGCTTTTGAAACTAATGCTAACTCTTGTGTTTTTTCTTCATCTTCTTTGTCCATTTATTCAAGCATCTTCTCAATGTATTTAATGGCAATGAAACCAATTTCATCTTCTCCTGAATCATCATCAGTTACACCATCTTCAACATGATAGCATTCCTTAGTGTACTTGGGCTTGTAATCTGATCTAAACTTCTTGACTCTTGTAGGACACTTGGATGCAAAGTGACCAACTTTGTTGCATGAAAAAAATTTGAATGGTAGATTTCCTTCATATTTCCCTTTACCTTTCCTTTCTTTCTTGGAAATCATAGCAATTATTTCTTCTAGTTCTGTATCCACTTCTTCATTATTACTAGAGCTGCTTATATATTTCTTGCTGTGGACTGAGGCTTTGAAAGCTATCTCACTTTTAGGTTCTGTCTTCAATCTTGATATCTCAAATGCAGATATTTTGCTGATCAAAGTCTCCCTCTTGAAGTCTTTTGAAAATTGCATAGTCTCATCTAAGATATTGATCTTGCTCTCATAGTCTATTGTTAGTGTGGTCATTAGTTTGTCCATTATATCATCCTCTAAAATTCCTCCACCATTGTTCCTGATACCTAAAATTGCTTCATTAATTCTCTGATTGTAGGCTCTAATGTTTTCTTTAGGTAGCATCTCTAAGTTGTTGTATCTTTTCTTCCACATATTTTTTCATACATTATTTTCTTGGATGTCTCCTTCAAACATATCTTATAATTATTTCCAAATAGAGTATGCTTTATCTGCCTTCTTGATCTTAGAAAATTCACTATTAGATAGGGCACTGATTAGGGCTTCTTTGGCGATTGCATTTTGAGTGAACACTTCCTTTTGTTTGATTGTAGATTCTTCTTCTGCAAGGTCTTTCAAGGTGGGAACTTCAATTTCTTGAGTGACAATCTCATAGATCTCAAATCCAACGCACTAAAGATGTGTTATCATTTTTTCCTTCTAGTCAAGATAGTTTTCTCCATCAAACTTAGGACTCTCTTTTCTGAAGTATGCCATCTGATCTACCTTAAGCTGTTAAGCTTTCTCTCTAAGGCACTTGGATTTGATACCGATTGTTGGAATAGTCCCAAAGGATAACTGAGAGGGGGGGGGGGGTGAATTAGTTATCAACTATTTTAATTCTTTTCTTCTCTTAGATATAAATGAACATAAAGAAAATGCACATTCAGATAACATAATAGAGAACACAACAATTTTGGCTACGGGAAAACCAATTCGGTAAAAACCCCGGTGGGAATTAGTACCCACAAATATCTGTACTAGTTTATAATGATCCCTATTAGAATATATTACAACCCTGTTAGGAGTTGATCTTTACAATGCAAGAAGTACAGAGACCTGGTTAAAGGTCGGACCCTGTTAGGAATCTTTTACAAGTAACCATGTTAGGGGTGAGGACTCACTGTCCAAAATCTTACTTCTAAAATGATGAAGGCTACAAACTTCAGTAGAATAGTTATACACTATATCTGATAGATGAACTATTTGAGTAGACCTGCTGTCTTGATCAGTTCCAATGAATTGTAATCTTTTTCTATTTCTTCACATAGATCTTCAACTTATTCTATCTGACTTTCTGCTCTCTTTTGTATTTTATTTTTCACTACATTTTTCCACTCTTAGCGAACAAATTTGAACTAATATATGTATCTTCACCAAGGATAAGGTCACGAAGGTATCTGGGAACACTTCATCAACTTCTTTGTCAGCTTAACTAACCACGCAATCAAAGTTAGAACCACACAACTCAAACTGAATAGACGCAACGCTTCACAAAGTCGGCTTCACCAATTTTACTCCAATATCACGATTCTATTAAGAAACGTTTGGCACCTTTGTATAATCATCACTAACTCATAACTAAACATTAATACAAATATGCATATCCCGAAGATAGGCGCAACTCAAGAAACACTGTATTTATGTTGGCTCTTGACAGATAATCTTCAGATGCTGTAACTACCATAACTGATTAACATAACTCAACTGAAAATTCATATCTAACTCAGTGTGAATGCACATAGCATCTAGAACATGTATACACCATGGAAATAAACACGCATAGCTCCATAATATCTGTACTGATAATTGAAAATAGAACACTGCTGTATATTATATGTTGTCATCAATGACAAACATTCAATCAATTATTTGCACAAAAGAAAATCTCCAACAATCCTATTATTCTGACATTCCTTGAAATAAAGAGGTACTAGAATAAAAGGAAGGGAAAGAGCTTCCACAACCTAAAACTCAGATGTACAAAGATTAGGACTAAGAATAACAAAACAACTCTCTGAATACTCAACTTGAACAAACATGTAAAGTAAAGGACACAACCTGGATCATAATGACTTTAACATGTAATTCACTAGACAATTCAAAAATAGATAAGAAAAAGAAGGACTACTATTTCATATTCAATAAAAATGGACTAAATACAATCTGCATCACCAAGAGATACAAACATTCAAATCTTAGAGTGGGATAGAATGGAATAACTGCCTCAATCACAAAAAGTGAGAGGTATATATAGGAATGAGGTAGAATACTGCATATCCAAATAATTTGGAAATCACCATTCCTAACTCCACCAAATCTAGGACTAGATGCAGGGGTATCTCTAAAGAATCTGACAGAATCCCAAGTAGGTCCATAAAGGTGCTGCTCAAATCTGGATGACAGGAATCTCAAATTTATAGGGGTAGGTGAGAAGAGGAAAATTTTAGAACATATGCCTAAAAGCCATCCTTTATCAAATCAAACCCACCCTAACCCCTAATCATGCTTTGTAGGTATTATTAACAAAGTGATTTATAAAACATCACTTGTCAATCATTTACAAAATAATTGCATGATTTTACATTAAATTCATTTTCAACAAACATTGACCCCCCAAATAAATACATTATCAAAATAAAACCTAGGGGATAGGGATATGTTACTATATTTACTCAATCTTGCCTCCTCAAAGTATTAAATAAAATATCAGTTCCCTTGGGAAAGATTTAAACTTATGTTACAAGTCATGAAAAACTTATCTTGACTTAACCCACCTTAGCATATGCACATTCTCCTTCATATTTTAAAATATTAAAATATGTCCCCACTTACCATATGCTTTAATACTATGTCTTAAAAACATCAAAACATTTCCATTTTACCAAGATTATTTCAAACCATATGCAAGAGGAAGAACTCAGGCTTTTCTGAAGGATGCCCTAGCTGCACTTTGGATAGAAAGATGCTGCTGTTTTGGAAAGTTTCCATTCTTGCATCGAGCTTTGTGGACTTGCTTGGAGTTTTGAATGCAATATCAATAATCAAGGTAGGGTATTCATCCTCATTTCACTCTTCATTTTTCATTTTGTTGTCTTGATGTGCAAAACCATGGCTTCATCTATGTATTTTTGCTGTAGCATCATTTAAATCTGCATCTTCTTTGTTGTTTATGAATCCATAGCATATTGAAAGGAATTTTCTTTCAATGTTTAAGAATTTTTTTTTAAAGACTACTGGTTTTTCAACCCATGGGTAGCTAGGGCATCATGCTTCCTTTCTCATTGTAAGCACTTCCTCTATTATTTGACTCCACAAGGAATGATGCCATGACTCTTATAATGATTGGGGCTTGATTAAAAACATTCATTGCAATTATTAACTTTTTGTTATGAACTTGAAAGGCCATGAATATCTTTCTGATTTGGTTTCCCTTCTTGCTATTTTTACTCCATAAGATGCAACATCGTGACTGTATTTGAATCTTCATTGGTTAATTTTTGTTGTTTTCATCCTCCCTTGCTTGCTGAGATATCATTACTTATTATATGTATTTGTTGTTTTACATGAGAACTCATGGCTTTATGGCTGCATCTTCTTGTTCTATTGAAGCATTACCTTTGTTTTCCCTCCATAGGGAGTGGCGCCATGATATTGCACTTATGATTTCAATAGTATTGCTTCTGCATTTTCTCTTACAAAAAAGTTTAGATTGAAGTATTTGCAATGCAAAAAATGTTGAAATACCGTTGTTTTGATTTGCCACTCCACTTGATGTTGGGGAAACACTTGTATCACCATATTATATGCATCATTGCCGCTGTTCCATCATAATTTCAAAGATATATTTTTGTCTTGACTGGTAAACACACACAGACACACACACACAGATATATATATATATATATATATA
>MU227366.1:5555574-5590654 GCA_018584345.1 Thuja plicata
TCAACCATTCATTCCATCACCAAATCCTATATAATAAACCCTTCATAACCATTTGAAGGATCCAGGATTTCAAGCTTACATGCGCCATTACTCTGTCAACATTCAAGCTATCTTGCGATCACACACATTTCAATTATCAAATTCTCGACGCTTCTCAAGTCATAGACGCTGCCCCACCAATACTGAGCATCAAGAACAACGTTTCGGAAGGAGTAGAGAGAAACAATAGAAGCTTCAAGCATTGTGGGGTTTGCATTCATTTGTCTTCCCTTCTCTTGTTTGTACATTTTATTGCTCACGTTTCTGTTATTCGTTTAGTAGTTATTGCGTACTTGATTTGCATGCACTTGTGAACCTTTGCTACTAACCCCCACCCTTGGAAAGCTGTGGGAAACCAGACAGAGAGGCATACAGATAGATTATTGGTTATCATGCATTTCTTAGATCCATTAGATCTAACCCATCTCTCTCCATTTGTAGGTTCTAGATCAAACAAGAGCATATTAGAGTCACACCCGAGTCAACACTTCTTCCCCTCTTCAGGAAATGTATGGTACCCTGTTATTTATGTTCATTTGCTTTATGTATGTATGTAGTTAGCCATAGATTTTTAGGAGTTTTCTATGCTCACGGCCTGTGGGAGCTCAGATAAATGGTTTACTTTCCTTCTGCACATATTTTTCATTTATGCTCAAATTTGAATATGAGCCAATATATATATCATTTTATTCATTGGATATCTTAGTTATATTCTTTCCCTTTCATGTATTTTCCAAGTTCAGCTCAAAAAATGAACACAAATTTAATCTAGATCACTAATAATGTGAAAACTAGGCTATCTTAGCAACTCACCTAGTAAGTAGGCTAATAATTTTAAGTAATTGAATAAACATAAAAATTGGGTAACATTTCTAGCGACCTCAGCTAAGTGCTTGCCTGCTAAGTACCCTTTTTGACTAGTTTGCTTCATTATCCATTGGGCATAGAGTCCTTTGGCTTCCACAACTGAAACTTGGCTCAAATCTTAAAAAATAATAGCTCCTCCTTGAAACAAAAAAAACTAAGTGCCTAAGATATGTTGGTATTATTCTGAGGGATTCATCTTGTGAGTATGAATGGTTTGTATCCGTGGGTCTTCAAATCACTAATACCAATCACTAATGCTTTCTTAATGAAGCTTTGAAGAATGACATCAATGTATCTATGGCTTATTGCTAACAACTAAAAGTAGGGAAACACCACTGAAACTGAAACACACTTGTGCTTACAACACTTAGGGAGCACATATAACCAAAATAAAAACTTCTAATCTACACTAAGCTAATAAATCATCATAACCTCAGATAAATCCATTAACATATTGATTGAAATAGCTTCCTTTTCTCACCAAAAATGGATGAGATACATACATACATGCAATAGAAAATGTATGCAAAATGACTTGAAATATCTAAAACGCCTGAAGCATATCTTGTAAATGAATAGATATGTCACATACTTCTTGGATTAGATAAAAATCAATGTATATTTGAGATATATGTAAATGTTGGATATGCTTCTCTATTATTGGAATCTCAGGCATAGGTCCCATTGTGGAAATATGCCTGATTGGAAAGCCCCTTGTAAGAACAAATTCTGGAACACTGCTGATTTCTATTACTTCCACCATTATACCATTCTGTTAAGATAGTTCAAGATCAAAAGAATCATGAGAAAGAGTAATTGGTTCATCTACATGATATTGTTGATTGCAAACTTCTTGATCATTAATGATCTATTGATTTTCTTGTACTGCTTGAACCAAATCAGATTTTGGAAGCCTCTTTTCAATGCTGTCTACACTTGTCCCCTCTTGGACCAGCCCCTTGTCAACTTCATTTTCATACTTTTGCTGAGATTCAACAACCATCATGTGTTTAACAACTTGTTGAACTCGTTTCTCTTTATGAGGAGATGAATGATAGTTGTCTTATTTTGTCATGAATACTTCAAGACCTTCCCAAAAATCAGCCTCATCATCTTGATTCTCATCTTTGTATGGGAGATGATTGATATTTACCTTGTTGTCATTGTTATGCATGCTCAAAACATCAATATCTTGAACTTCCTCTCGCTGCTATGTTAATGATGTAAGGGAAATCTGAATTTCCTCTTCCTCATCACTCACGAAACCTGGGAGTTCATCAAACAAAAATATAGCATCCTCTTCTATACCAACCTCCTTTGTTATCATTTCAAGCCCAACACTTGCTTCTTGTGTATGAACCAACTTTCCCAACTGGTTACGATATTCAGTTACTTCTAGCAAGTTTGATTTTTTCTTTTGAAATCATGCATAAGTGTATCATCTTTTGTGTTCTCAATGGGCTGACTTTGCAACTTAAAAGTCTTCTCTTGGGGAACATTGAACCAATTTTCTTCAATTATAGGCTCTTGAAAAGAATGATTGCTCTTAAAACCTAGAATTTTAAATTTAGAGTGCTCATATTTAGACTCAAGGGTCATACCTTGCTTGAAGATCAAAATCTTGAGGACACAATCTTTCACTTGTTGTTCCTTTCCAACCAGCTCCCGCACAAGACCCTCCTCATACTGTCTCTATTGCATTCCCATCTCAGGAAGAAATGTTTGACAAGCTACTGCTTTCTGCTACAACACTGCTGAATTTTCCTCAAAAGAACCCATCTTGTTTGAAGCTAAGTATATTATAGCTTGGAGTTCCTTTCTCAAAGAATGGGTTTGGAAAAGTTGTGGTTTCTTGGGTTTCCAACTTGTGCACTTGAGAAAACATTGCAACACTCTCTTTATATTGCCTCTATGCCTCTACCTCCTGCTCACGAAGATAAGCCTGATAAGCCAACTCACCTTGATGTAGATTCATTTCATGTTGTCTCTTGATCTCAGACAATTTCTTAGATAAGTTAAGAAACATACCTTTATCTCATTTATTTCCATATTGTCCAAGTTCTGAGGCTGAATAGAAATATCTTCATGTTGACATGGCATGAAATAGTTTCCTTGAGGCTGGTTATAATTTTGGGTATGTTTCCAATCAGGTTGAGAAAGGACGGGTGGGTGGTAAGCATGATGAGCTTGCTGGGCATATTGGTAATTTATTGAAGTAGAGTTGTCTTGAGGAAAACAAACAACATGGTGGTTTTAATATGGTTGATATGAAGGTGTATAGACAACACCTTCATGGAATGGATACTAATAAGGCATCTTCTTATCAAATGAAAACATGCTGAAACATTAATATAGGATGGAAAATAATTGAAATCACTGAAAACTGGAAAAACCAAACTTGTTTTTCCCCACCTACCAACACTTTATTTACTTGAAACCAGTAGATATTCTTCCAGAGTCACCAAGTGTGCTTCTTTCTATCCTCAAAAGGAAAAAATATTGCTGTCCACACCAAACAAAAACAATACATGTAATAAGTTTGAACCAAGGTAGTTCAAAAAATTCCCACCAGGCATGCCAAAAACTATTGTCACTAAGGATTGCACCCGAAAGAGATAAGTATGAAACTCAACAATCCTGTGAAACATGGGAATAATTTTAGGTTTTGGGGATCCTATAATGAAAGTAGACCTCTGGATTAAGGGTCGAATTCCCCTTGAATCATCTTTAAACTTAATATTTTTGGAGGAAAAGGGAAGAGAGAAGTGCATAACTGGAAATAACTAAAACTGAAAACTAGGTGATTCACCAAACTTTAAGGATCCACTGATTGAAGATATACCAACAATGGAACATGATAATGACTTTGAAATTCACAAATTGATCCTATTATTATGATATTCCTTGAAATAAAGAGGTACTGGAATAAAAGGAAGGGAAAGAGCTTCTATAGCCTAAAACTTAGATGTACACAGATTAGGACTAAGAATAACAAAACAACTCTCTGAATACTCAACTTGAACAAACATGCAGAGTAAAGGACATAACTTGGATCACAATGACTTTAACATGTAATTAAATAGATAATTCAAAAGTAGATAAGAACAAGAAGGACTACTGTTGCATATTCAGTAAAAAGGAGTTGATTACAATCTGCATCACCAAAAGATACAAACATTCAAATCTCAGAGAGATAGAATGGAAAAATTACCTCAGTCACAAAAAGTGAGAGGTATAAATAGGAATGAGGTAGTATACTACTGTAGACACCCTAAATTGCCCCTTTTCATTTATATATTAATTTAATTTAATATTGCCTATAACAATATAGTTAATTTTTATAAATTAACTATATTTGTTATATTCGTCTATTTATACTATCCCTAATATATTAAAATTTTATTTTAATATATGTTTCTTCTATACTTCTATTTAAATAAATTGTATTTATTTAATCCCTCCATTTTCTCTAAAATTCTTCTAAACCCCATTTAATTTAAATTAAATATAATTTAAATCTCATTTCTTTTTGCTTTTGGCTAAATTCACTCTAATTACACTTAAAAGGTAATTAAAACCCTTTTAGTTGTTATATTATGGTGCTTGGTCAGGAAAGTGATTTACCTTTTAAGTGATTTACCTTTTTGCAAGGCGTGGGGTTTGGGGGCGGAGCCCCTGAGAAATTTTTTTTGAGTCTTATTTTTGGCCAATTTCTTGACCGACATGTTCTAACCCTAAAGTGGCATAAATTTGTATAAATTGGCTTAGGGTTAGGGTTTTTCATTATTATGTTGTATGTTTTTATGATGGTATTGAGCTATGAGGGATCTGCGCATTGCAATCTGATTGTAATCACTAGATAAGAATAATATTGGACTTTACTGTTTGGTGGACGTAGCCCAGGGATTGGGTGAACCACGTTATATATTTGTGTCTTGTGTTCTCTTCTAGTTTGGTTTATTATTCTCTGTTATAGATTATATTTCTGCATGTAACTGTTATTTCTCCCTTGTTAATCCTAACATTAGTCTTAATCACTTGCGCACACATGCGAATTTTTTAAAATTATTATTCCCTCCACTTGAAAAGTCAACTCCTCTCTTTAACCACTTAATCATAGCCACTCATTTCTTTTGCCTCTTAATCTCCTTCACTCCCACCAAAACCCTACCTAACCTTTAATCTTAGCCACTCATTTTCCACCTCTTAATCCTAGCCCTCCATTTTCATAAAAAAATCTGTAAAAGGAGGCCTCACTCCTCATTTGCAACTAGTAACTAGCTAGTGATTGCATTTAGAGCATTTTTCTTGATCATTTCTTAGTCTTCATTCTATTTAGTTTTTTTGAGCATTATATTATCTATATATTACATGTTAGGTAATGGAAATCAATATTAGTTTAGTTCATCTTGCATCTTCATCCTAGATTTACTATTGAGTTCTCAAACTTCATCATATGAAGCTTGGGGAAAGTTCCTCATACTTGTCCTCAATCCCTTCACCATCTTCTAGCTTGCATCATAGTGGAATTCATTGTATTGTGTTGGGAGAGAACACCTCCATAATCTCTAAGAGAAAATCAAACAAGTCTTCGGTGCACTTGTTTTGGCTCATCGGAGATTGTAGTGAAGATTTAGTTGTATTTCAAGTTCTTTGCATGCTTTGATTCCTTTGGTATATCTTGTATTTTTATGCTTTGGCTTATTGTGTAGCTGCAGGTAATTTTCATTGCATACATTTTGGCATGCCCAGTGGGACCCACGCCCTAGTTTTTATTTTATTTTGCAGGTTTTTCAGATAGATTGATGAACAGGCGGCTCCGCTTCTACAGAGGTGGCTTCGTCCACAAGTGGCTCCGCTGGGACATAGGCGGCTCCGATCGAAAGGAAGTTTCCTTTCTTAGTTTATCTTTCTAAGTTGTTTAAACTGCATTTTTTTTAGTCATTTTAGGGTTACTTCCTTAGTGCATATTGTCATTAGAAGCATTCTTGTGTATTTGCAAACATATTAGGTTTAAAATCTTACTAGTTCTAGTTGTTATTTTCTTTCTATCTCAGATAGGCGTGTCTATTTTTACACAGATGACTCTGACAGAAAGGGTTTACCTTGCATATTGCATCACTTTTTTAGAGTTTGTCTGCACTTTTAGGAACTTTTAAAAATAGTTGCATTTTGTATTTTCGTAATAGATGGTATTTTAGAAGCTTTGGCTCTTTTGGGTCTTAGTTTTTTACAAGATTTAGGATCTTTTCTGCATTCTGTTCCAGATAGGTGGCTTTACCTATAGACATGAATATCTACACATAGGAGTCTACACCTATAGATGGGCGACTCTACTTAATTTAGTTTCTTTTCATCATAGTTTGCATGTTGAGCTTTGCTAATATGGTTTTCTTGCAGGTTTTTGGTGTTTTCTGGCTTCTAATAGTGGTTTTATAGAATATTTGACCAAGATCAAAGTGTTTTTAAACTACTAATCTATTGTCTTGTAGGACGCTTGTGGAAGCCTTGAACTTTGAAACTACTAATCAATTTGTTTTGTAGGTTGCCTTGGAGATATAGTTAAACTTTGTGTTTTTTATTTATCTCATGTAGTTTAATTAAGGGGCTTGTGTGCTTGTGGAAAATGGTGGTATGGATATGCTCTCACCTTTGTTAGGGTGATCAAAATACCAAACCCATTGAATTCCCCCTATCTAGAAGAAGCCCAAGGATTGAATCAAATGACTTATGTGTTTATAGGATCACAAGTAGTAGGGATATCCTCTCACCATTTTAGGGTGATCAAAATACTAGACCTACTTGTGCCTCCTTTTTTTTTTCCTTCATTAGTATTTTTGTACCCTTTTAGAGTGGCTACCTCCCAAGAGCTTTAGCATAGCCAGTGAGAGGGGTTTCCCAAGTGGGGAGCAAGGCAGACCTGACTTCTTCCAACCCATTATAATCAAATTCTCTTGAGACTAATCTCCCAAGGGACGTAGCTATTCTTGAGAATTCATTCTCATGATTGATATTTTAGGGTTGCAAGGAATGGATCCTGCATGTAGGACTACATTATCAGGTACTTGTAGGGCTATATTCCTTAATCTAACTTGCGGGACTATGAGAGGTAGTTGCGAATGAAAGTTTCACTAGACACTTTTAGATAAAGGCCAATCCGATTTACCTCTGAAGGTATAATAATATTTTTGCAATGATTGATCGAAGTGGATTACCTAGATCACTTGAAGATTTTACACTCACCATTTGTATTCCCAAGGGAATTCTAAAACATGAATGCAGCATGAGGGAGCCTATGCGATTTGAGCATTGAGTCTCTTTTCAAAACCCACAATGTGTATAGTCCTTGAAAAAGCCAACATCACTTTGTGTGAGGTGAAGGAATATATAGTGTGGGAATTTTTTTGATACCAAGACACTCCTTAGGTAGCTTGTGCTTGAATTTTCTTTGAATGTGTTGAGACTAGTGGAAATATTGGGCTTGAAAAAGCTATCAAAACATACACATTGCGCTACATTTTCCTTATCATTTCAGACTGTATAGTTGGAAAATGGAAGCACTTCCATTGTAGACTAGTTTATCATTCTGAGTAAATGGTTTTGAGTCATGTCAAGAGCCTTGAATGGGTCTTTGACTTGGATCTAGCTTTTCCCCCTATTCTACCCCCTTTTCACCTCTCTTAGGCCTATTTCTGGCACCCTGATCTGTAGATTTGAAGTTCTTGACTTTAGGGTCAAAGTCAACCTTCTGGGTCAAGTTCGACCTCGACCCTGACCTAGGTCAAGGTCAACCTCAATGTTGAACTAGGTCAAGGTCAAACTCGACCTCAACCTAGGTCAAAATCAACCTTTTTTTGACCTAGGGTCCAAATTTCAGATTTCTGGGATTTTTGGATTTTGGGCTTTGGAAAAATTTAATTCCCTCTTTTGAATCGACTGTTTCGGTCTTTGAAGAAATGATTCATAAAATTATATTTACTATAGCTCCACTTCTAAGGGCATAGGTCTAATGTGAATTTAATTCTCCTATGTAGGCCTCTCTATAAGATTGTGCCCTAGATTTGTATGTAAGGAAGCCTTCTCCTCTCATTTTCTCTAAGACTTGAAAAAGGACAAGCTAAGGAGAAAGATTTGAAGCAAGCCAAGTAGCCATTGAAGCATTCATCCATTCTCAAGAATTCAAGCACTTCTCAAGTATCCAATTCATCAAGGAGATCCATTGGTTGTCATTGAAGGATTCAAGCTCCATGGAGCCCTCTTGTTGAAGATTTCTTCATCCACATTCCTTCAAGCCTCTTCCTCTCCAAGATCCATTCAAGATTGGTGTTGAAGATTTACAAGCAATTTATTTGGGACATTCTACATTCTATAATCTACATCCATTTGGTGCATACATACTTGTAGATCCATGGATTCGAATGCACCACAAGGGCTTCTATACAAGCAAGGTGAATTTGTTTATTTACTTATGCAATTTTAATTCGATTATAAGGTTAATTCCAAAACTGGGGTTTGACCAAGGTAAACCCCTCCCCCCAACAAACAAACCATTTTTATTGTAGGTACAGGTTCGGGACAAAGAATTAAAGTGCAGATCTGGATACCCTTTTTAGCAAACTTTTAGGATCCGTGAACAAATTTTCCGTTGGAGCTGTGTAGGTCAAGGGTGACATTTTGGGGTCAAGGTCGACATTCTGTTCAGGGTCAAAATTGGAGGTCAATTCTGCCCTAGGTTCGAATCAAAAATTCTAGGTCAAGGTCGACATTGACTTGAGGGTAAAAATAAGAATTGTGTCAGAATGGAAAATGATTTCTGGGTTTTGTAGATGTCGCAGTTTCAGTTCAGGAGTACAGAAATCAATAGTTTTTGAGACTGTCAAATAGGGTTTTCAGTATGCTATTTTTTAGAGGTAAGTATTTTATTCCATTTTCCTTTGTAATCATTTCTAGATTTACACCCCTTATCAATTACAATTAAATGTAAGTGGATAATATGTGCATATGGACACTTCTATGAGAAAACCAACATTGTTCTAAACCCTATCCATATTTTCCATATTACATTTTGGTGAACCCGCAATAGACAACTCTTTCTTTTTGGTGTTAGATTTGCATCTTGTGTTGGATCTTACATGCAATTAAAAGTAGATTTCTTTTATGCTCTTGCACCTATATATCAAAAAAAAAAAGTCACAACATTTCTTTAAAAATACAAAAACATTTACATTTTTCATGCTTATAGATTTCATTTGAATGCATTTGGATATATTTAGATCTATTTTCTATGCATTTCTTTACTCATTATCATGTTGCACAAGTTTTTTCAAGTGTTTTCCAAACATCCTTCTATAACTTTTGGGATTAAACAACATCCTCCTCTTACTTTACCATTGCATGGAGTTACACCTAGAAAGACTTTATTTAGTGTGTGTGATGTTGCTTTGACCTCTCTTGTATTACCTTGTAAGGATATATTAGAAAAAGAAGATGACTTTAATATTTCTATCCATCATATTTCTCTTTATGGAGATGAGTTGAGGATTGATGTTAATTCATCTCCTAATATATGTCCTTTCTATGAGCCTACTTTAGAAAATAATTTACCTTCTTTCCCCGTTAGGGATCAAGCCTTAGTGATTTATGGTGCTCCTACAATGTGCTTTATTGATAGGGATGCTAATCCTCCTATTTGGGATGAACCTTTGGATTTGGATATTGATTACTCTCTTCCCCATGAAGCCATTGTGGATGATCATCCTTTTTTGGATGAACACTTGGATAAATACATCGATTCATCCCATCCTCATGAAGATGCCTTGATACAAGAGGTGATTTATTAATGGATGACATATTCATACATGATGATGACTCTTTTTCTAAAACACACTCCCCTTATGCAGAGATTTTAGAGAAAGAAGAAAACATTATAGATGCTTTACCTCCATTTGGGATTCCTTCTTGTGATGAGGCATTAGCAGAGAATTATATGAATTCCCTTAATGCTCTCCCTCTTAGTGATGATCCTATGGAGAATCAAGATCCTACCTCATCTCCTCCTAGGATGTCTTCTTTGCTTCCTTCTTGTGAATCTATTTGTAGTGTTGAGACAACTAACATGGTTTATCCAAAACCCTTGTTGACTATCAAAGGTTGTCCTCACATTACTATCAAAGGTAAACCTATGGAATCTTTAGAATCTATCAATGATCAAGATTCGATAGCTCACACCTATCATACAAGTAATAAACCTAAACCTAATCCAATGGTTCCTACTTCTTTACCATCCTCTCAACCCATTCTTCATCGTCCACCCTATCTTCCTAGCATGGAGTATGATTCGATAAACTAATTGCGCAATACCCCTGCCACTATTTATTTATGGGAGCTTCTTCAAACTTCACCTACCTACCATGAAGCCTTGCAAAAAGATCTAGAAAATATTTCCACTCCACCTCCTAATAAAGAGAACATCAATGCCTTCTTATAGTGCATGCATGCTACCCCGGGTCCTCCTGACATTGTGTTTACTCAAAAGGATTTACCTTCTAAAGAAGTTTAGAATCAATATGATGCTCTTATGGTTGTTGTTACTATCAATAAGAGTATCATTCATAGGACCTTGATTGATAATTGATCTGGGCTTAATATTTGTGGCATGGAAATGATCAAAGAAATTAAATCTGATCTTTCAACTATTCAACTAGATAATATCCCTATTCATGGATTTAATAATATCACAAAGAAAACTTTGGGCATTATTACGCTACCTATCAAGGTTGGTCTGGTTATTCTCAATAAACCTATTCATGTTATGCCTAGACCCCTCAATTATAACCTCCTTTTGGGTAGACCTTGGTTGCATGAGATGCATAATATTTCTTCCACCCTTCACCGTAAATTTAAGTTTATTCACAAAAACATGGTGTATACACTTCATGCAGATGATGCACCAAATCCTTGTTTGAATATTCAAACCCACAATACTCTTATTCCTAATAGTAACCCTTCTTCCTCTAATACTCTTCCTAGAAATGATCGGGGAACCTTGGATTTTAATCCTAACTTTATTAGAGATTATAAGGTTTCTAATCTTGATTTTATGAAGCAACAAAGAGAGTTTGAACAACCAGATTTTTCTTCTACTTCTTATTCCCTTTGTAATAAATTTGTTTCCGCTTCTACCCATTATGAATCTCTCAAACCTACTAGTAATGACATAGCGACTATTGAAGTTCCATTGACTCCTTCTGATATGGCTTCTTGTTATGGTCCTGGTTATCATTTACTAGTTAAACAAGGATTCCATGGTCAAAGATGTGGTAAGCATAAAATAGGAATTCAAATGCCCTTATAGAATGGTGGGCATGAGCAGTCTTATGGATTTGGATTTAATCCTCAACAACACATCAACAACAACATCTCAAATAACACTTCAAAACATGACGACACTATGAACGAATTTGACCAAGAAGTTTGTTTGCCTAAACTCCTTCATGCTAAGATGATTACTAGACCTAAACGCAAAAAGAAACGTAGTCCAAGCTTGAAGACACTTCCTTTTTGTTTAAGTATCATAGATTTCATGATCACTCTACTAATGAATGCCAAGCTTTACATTATAATATTAGATAGCTCATTGATAGTAAAGTTATTTATATATCATGTGGCAATGAGTTGAATTCCAACCCTGTTTTCTCTAAATAACATTTATGTTCCTATTATGGAGCTCCACATTATGTAAACAATCTTATCCTAATCCTTGGGGGCTCATTTTCTTTCATAGTATTGTGAATGATATAATAGGTCCCCTTTCATCCTTGTTCCTACGCTTGGGGGGCAAGAATGTCATCTCCTTATTTTTTGTCTTTTCGGGATTCACTTTTCCCTTGGTTAAGCAGTATCTATCTATTATGTGATATCCAATCATACATGAAAATTTTGGTTTTCATTGAGGATCTATGTCCTTGATTATAACCTATTTCATTGTTTGACATTGGGTTTCCATGGTTGATAAATCTCTCACCTTGGAAACTGAATAGCGTGCTATCCCTCACAAGGGTTACTTTTTCACTTCTTGCATGATATCTCTTTGCATTCATCCCTTCCATGGCCTCATAGGAGCTATGACCTTCTTGGATTGGATTGGGTGTTGTCTATGGATATTTTCTTGATGTTGAAGAAGGCTTTATCCTTGTTCTTTTATTACCTTAACATGACAAAATAGTATGTTTTTTTCCATCTTGAGGGGGGCATATACACGGCCTCCCTCGTTCTATATTATGCATTTTTTTCTAACATTTTATTTTGCAGCATGCTAAATCCTTGGAAAGTAAGGCACATAAGTTGCTAAATATTGAAGAGATTACACATTCAATTACAATTCAATATGCTAAATCCTTGGAAGGTAACACACATAAGTCACTAAATCTTGAAGAGATACACATTTTACAAATGTATTCCATGGTGATATAAGGATATGGATCCATGAGTACTTCATAAAAGTTGTTAGAAGACACACTACATATACGCAAAAAGCCACCAAAAGGCACACAACTTTATGGGGTGACTATCAAGTGATTTCTTAGTGGGCCATCCTATCCTTTTTGTGGTTCACAGTGAGATACACACATCTTACTGGGTGAGCTAACCACACCCTCTCTCTTTTTCTCTTTGACCAGTGATGTCTCTCTTATCATGATCTTAGGGTTGATAAAGACTTAAGTTCCTAGGGGCTTGAGGATTCCTTTGTTTCTTTTGATTTCAATAAGATTATCTTTTCTTCATGATCTCCTTTACCAAGAGTTTGCATCGAGTCCATACTCTTGCTAAAGTGGGGGCTAAACATATAGTTAGAAAATGGAAGCACTTCCATTGTAGACTGGTTTAGCCTTCTGAGTAAGTGCTTTGGGGTTATTTCAAGCACCTTGAAGGGGTCTTTGAATTGGATCTATATTTTCCCCCTATTCTACCCCTTTTTCACTTCTCTCAGGCCTGTTTCTGGCACCTTGATCTACAGATTTGAAGTTCTTGACTTCAGGGTCAAAGTAGACCTTCTAGGTCAAGGTTACCTCAACCCTAACCTAGGTCGAGGTCAACCTCAACCTTGACCTAGGTTAGAATTGACCTTTTTCTGACCAAGGGTCTAAATTTTAGATTTCTAGGATTTCTGGATCTCGGGCTTCAGAAAAATTTAATTCCCGCTTCCAGGTCGGCTATTTCAGTCTTTGAAGCAATGATCCTTAACATTATATTTAATATAGGTCCACTTCTGAGGGCATAGGTCTAATGGGAATTTAATTCTCCTATGTTGGCCTCTCTAGAAGATTGTGCCCTAGATTTGTATATAAGGAAGCCTTCTCCTCTCATTTTCTCTAAGACTTGAAAAAAGACAAGCTAAGGAGCAAGATTTGAAGCAAACCAAGTAGCCATTTAAGAATTCATCCTTTCTCAAGCATTCAAGCACTTCTCAAGTATCCAATTCATCAAGGAGATCCATTGGTTTCCATTGAAGGATCCAAGCTCCATGGAGCCCTCTTGTTGACGATTTCTTCATCCACATTCTTCCAAGCCTCTTCCTCTTCCAAGATCCATTCAAGATTGGTGTTGAAGATTTACAAGCGATTTATTTGAGACATTCTACATTCTACATTCTACATTCTACATTCTACATTCTACATCCATTTGGTGCATACATACTTGTGGATCCACCACAAGGGCTTCTATACAAGCAAGGTGAATTTGTTTATTTACTTTGTTTACTTATGCAATTTCAATTCAATTATAAGGTTAATTCCAAAACTAGGGTTTGACCAAGGCAAACCCCTCACCGCCAACAAAAAAACCATTTTTCTTGTAGGTACAGGTTCGGGACAGCGAATTAAAGTGCATATATGGATACCCTTTTCAGAATTTTTTAGGATCCGTGAATAAATTTTCCGTTGGAGCTATGCAGGTCAAGGGTGACATTTTGGGGTCATGGTCAACAATTTGTTCAAGATCAGAATCAGAGGTTGATTCTTCCCTAGGTGAGAATTAGAGGTTGATTCTACCCTAGGTCAGAATCAAAAATTCTGGGTCAAGGTTGACATTGACTTGAGGGTACAAATTGGAACTGTGTAAGAATGGAAAATTATTTCAGGGTTTTTTAGATCTCGCAGTTTTAGTTTAGGATCAGCAGTTTCTAAGACCATTTGATAGGGTTTTCAGAAGGTTATTTTTCAGAGGTAAGTGGATAATATGTGCATAGGGACACTTCTAATGTAAGTGGATAATATGTGCATAGGGACACTTCTATGAGAAAACCAACATTGTTCTAAACCCTATCCATATTTTCTACCTTACACACACTTCACAAGTATTTATATACACAAGGTTGCTTTGTCCCTTCTTGGATTGTTTGAAGACAATTGCTTAGTCACATCATTTTGACTTTATTTTGTGCTTAAATCATTCATGCCCATGGATAATTTATCTACAACATCCTTCAACATCATTAGGCAAACCAAGTCAAATAAATTTCTTAAGATTTCAGATCCAAAAATTCAAGTTTCTGTCTAAATTCCTACACACGCGGCTCTGCACATAGGAGGCTCCACTTTCAGATAGGCATCTCCACCTGAAATCAATAAATCTTGAGGTTTTACAAAGATTTTTTAGCTCCACTCTCTTATAGGTTCTCAAGGTGTTTTTCTTGAATCAATCAGTTGCTTGTTCAACCACCATTCTTTGTCATTCTTCTAGTCTTTCATACTTTCACTTCAATTTCCTAATCTTGGTAACTTGGAGCACCATCATCTACATTGGACTTTATCAATCAATATCAATCCTTATCTTTAGTACCTTCATCATATTCCCATCTCAAATCTAAGGTAGAAAGATTTATCAAAGTGTTAGAAGGATCCCCATCGTTAGCAAACAAATTAATCTTGCCACTTTAGAACATTAGTCTATCTTGAGTGGTCAATCCAATCCTATCTTTCTCAAGATCATAAGTCTATCTTTGAGTAGGAAAAAATCAACATCATTAATCCTTATTCTTTGCACCGCATTGGATCCTATTTGACTAAGGTTTGTCTTAAACCTTCATCATCAATCCTTATCAATCCAATCTTGAGAATTTGTCTCTTAATCTAATCAATCAATAAATCACATATCCAATCAAGAAATTAATCCTATTATCAATCAATCCTAATCGATCATAAGTCCAATTTTCTCCTAGTTTCTTCATCAAATCAAACCAATCGATCCAAATCTTGATCATAATAAAATTAAATCCAATCATCATAAAATCAAAGAAACCTTTGAGGCTATATCCTCACATTAAAAATATAAAAAACATTGCTCCTAGTCCAAGATCATTTCCTTATCACTTGCTTCTTTTCAAACATCTCTCACTTTTCTTCCAAATTCATCTTTATCCACCTCATATTCTAATCCAATTTTAAATCCTCCCATTCAATCATCATGAATATAGATTGGTTTCATGAAATGGTTGAGGACATTCAAATGTCAAACCCTAATCCTCCAACCATACCTCAAATTCAACCAACCTTTCAAACACTCCCATCAACATCATATCTTCTTCAAAACTATTCACCTCCTAACTATCCATATTTTCCTCCTCAACACCCCACATCCAATCCTACTTCTCCTCTCCTACAAACTTTTTTGATTGGGTTGATCAAATACCAGAAAATTATACATCTCCAACTCCAAACAAGGTTGTCCAATCCCCATCTTAATCTCCATTGCATGAAGACATACCCCCATCTCCTAAGCCTCCTAAATCCCCAGTTTCCACAAACTTATTTAGTGATTGGATCCATGAAATAGCAAAGAGACATCGATCCTCAAATCCAAGCAAAGTCATCCAATCCCTCAAGTCATTAACCCATGTCCCAAGTGATGTCATCCATCTCCCTTTAATGAAAACACATCCCCATCTCCTAAGCCCCATGCTTCTTCCATCCCTACATCTACCTCAATAATGTATCTTCCACCTCTCCATTATATCAAATTTAAATCTTCCACTCCATCCACTACACCATCCACACAAGACATAAATTATCAAGATTTTGTTCCAAAGCATGATAACGTGGAATCCTCTCCTCATTTAGATCTAAGCATTCCTCAATTTCATGATCCCTCCCCATCTTTTGACATCTTTCTAGATGAAGATCCTAGCCTTCCATATCAAGATCCCTTTTCCTTTCTTAATCCAACTCATGATCCTATTCTTGATCTAGAACAAGACATCCCTTACACCTTTCCATTCGAAGACTCCATCCTTCCATCCAAAGATTCCCCTCATGATCCCATCCCTAATCAAGATCAATACATCCCTTTTACCTTTCCATTTGAAGATTCAAGCCTTCCATTTGAATATCTTACCCCATCCAATGATCCCACTCTATCCAATGATTCCTTTTGTGTCCTACCCAATAATCCCTCTGGTTGTCAAGATCCAGTAACTTAATCTACTAAGTCCATCTCCTTTCATGATATCCTTCCATCCAACAATCTCATCATCCCTTCCACTCCACCACATAATCCTCCTCAAAGTCAAGATCAAAGTACCCCTTGAACTTCATGTCATGATCCCAATCTATCTCAATATCCTACTATCACTTCCAATCCCCCTCAAGAGCCTAATCCTCCATATGATCCTAATCCTTCAAAAAATACCTCCACATCCATTTTGGATCCTTATATCTGAAAATCAAACCCTTCATCCCTTTCATACATTTTGGGTCCCTACATACCTCTATCACCTCAAATACCTAAGAAAGATGAACAAAGGCACACATCCTTGAATTTCTTCCAACATTCACCCTTCGTTGTTTCATCCATAAACTCTCCAAATCATTTATCCTCATGCACACCTACCATGGCTAATGGAAGCAAATTGGATGCCATCAATAAAGTGCATAAAGTTCAGAATCCACAAAAATCAAAGGATCAACATGTCCCATCTAAAAGACATGTTCAAGAAAATAAAAATGTGATCCAAAAGAAAGAAAAATTCAAAAGGCCGCAAAGGCCCACAAATAAATTCATGTGAATTCCTAAGATACTTATTGAAGCATTGCATATCAAAGAAAAATACAATTTGGCATCCAAACATGCTAATCTAAAATCTTCATCCGCTTATAAGTCCTTAAATCCTCCATTTTCCAAATCTATTTTGGGTCCTTACATCCCAAAATCCACCTTTTCTCCTCTATCTCCTTTACAATATCCTCCTCCACTACTCCACCACCCTTCAAGGTGTGTGCCAATGATGATATTTCCAACTCCTTATTCCATTTATTCACCAGTCTACCAACCTTCCATCCATCATCCACCAATCCTTCCCCATCCTCCCCTCGCATTAATCCAATCCTATGCATAAATCCTTATTCCACCCATCATATCCCCCATCCATTTCATTCCCCTTCCCCCTAATTCTACCAACATCTATGAGCATAAAAAATCCTTCAATTTTTTTTTGTTTTAATAAAATGTCCTAAAACAATCATCATCTTGGTGAAAACCTGGCAAATAGGCACCTTGATGATATAAAAAAGACATATCAAGGGATACCATCTATGGAACTATATGGTTGAGTCCTTCCACCATCACATATCCATTTTCTTCCAAATCCACTCATATATCCTCACCCCCTTGCACTCTACACTTGGGGGCAAGCTCCATCCATACTACCCACCAAATATATCATCCATACCCACTATCCCTAATCCATCATCCTCTCTATGTGCAGCATCCATTTCCCATCTTTGATCTTGACTATCATATTCATTCCATCCATCCATATGAACCTACCATATCCTTTATTTGTTATCCATCCACTATCCATTATCCTACATAAGTTCATCCACTGTATCCATATTTGATCTCAACATCCCATCCATGTCATTATCCCCTATCTTATTCATACACAAGCCTTCCTCCCCTCCATGAAAATCCTTTATATATTATCCATCTATCCATCTCATATAGCCTTTATCCTCCATCTCTTCATCCTTCATCCTTCCACCTCTATTATTGGGGCATCTTTTGAAACATAGTCGTTGGATCTTGATCTACTTGTTCCACATCCTCTATTCTTTCACTCACATCCCTTACACGTCATCCTTCCATTTTATACATCCTTTATTCCCCATCTTTTCACATTTCACTTTCATACCTTTACTATGGGACTTTTAACTCCTTTTCCAGCTAGTTTTTGGATCTCTTTCGTCCATATACCTCATTTTATAGTCTTTCATATCCTACCAATGACTTATCCATTCCATCCATCTCTTTCCCAAATCATCTCTCAATCATTCCATCCTTTCATATACCTTGGCTCTTCCTTGTCCTTGGTGTTAATCTATTTGCTCCTTCATCCATTCTCTTATCCAATCTCATCTACTCCATTTGTTCTTTCCACCCCCATCCATTCTTTTCATCATCCTTTCATCTTTTTAAAATCATCTTGTCTATCAAATCTCTTTATATTCTCATCCAATCTTCCTTTCTTCCAATTCAATCCTTCTTACCTTTTCATCCCATCTATCTAATCAGTGTTGGTGTATAGAGCCTAATCAGACGTGGAGGTCATTTCCTTCCCCTTTATCGACGCGGTTGCTTCCTAGATTTTTTCAATGGGGTTTGGGGGCAATGCCCCCAAGATGGGGTCAAGGGGAAACACCCATTGTGGGTTTCAAGGGGCACTAGTCATTTATTCCCCCATTGGCCAACATATCTCTAAACAAAACTTAAAAATAAAAAAATGTTCAAAAATCTAAAAAAATCAAATTTAACCTAAAAAAATCTTTAAAAAAAGTCTCTCTAGCTTCGTTTCCCTCCTCGGGTAGGTGTGCCCTTGCTCGCCATGAGTGGAGTCACTCATCAGTGGATGGGTGTCTGTGCTATCGCCCATTGTGGGTGGAGGTGCTTGTTGGTGGATGAGCGGTGGCGCCTTCCCCTGCGCATGGGAGAAGCCGCCTATCGGTGGACGGGTGGCTGTGACGCTACCCTTTCGCGGTGGCGGAGCCACTCGTCTACGGACGAGCGATTGTGATTTCCCCTAGGTGGGGGTAGAGCCACCCGTTTATTGACAGGCAGCTGCACCTACCCTTCTGTAGGGGTAGAGCCACCCATCTATGGACGGGCGGCTGCACCCATCCTTGCGTGGGGGTGAGGCCGCCTCTGCATGGGGCAGGGCCGCTCAGTAATGGATGGGAGGCTTGGCCTTGCTCCCCTTTTTCTCTCAAAATAAAATCCTTAAATTTTAAAAATACAAAAAGTTTCAAAAACCCAAAAAATCTAAAAATACAAATAAAAAATCAATACATTTTTATAATTGCAATAAAATCAAGTTCCATCAGTACTAATCCATGCACTCGAATTTTTCAACCTCACACATCATTCTTTAATACTGTCATCATGTTAATCTATATCAGTTGGTAATCAATTGATCAATTTTTCATCCAATCATCATCATGGGATGTATCATTCCCAATCCTTGCAGCCCTACCTGTGTTTTCTTGCGGCCCTGCCCACATATCCATAATAATCATCAATCAATCAATTGGTTTTCATCTACCTAAGGGAAACATGTTGGTTTTCTTTCGGTTTGCTGTGCATATTTTCTTGTTGATTGTATATGTTAGTATTTTTTTTACTTGATCCTTTTTATTATGTACTTGGCAACTTGTCATCTTGGTTCCTCATACCTTGGTGCATATCATCAAGTACCATATCAAAATCCAGGTTGTGCTCCCCAACGTTTACACAATTCCTTTGCATTACATTTTAGATAGATTACATTTTTTTATAGTGAGGTCTATTTTTTTATACCCTCCACCTCTCCCTTGTTTGTATTCTCCTCATACCCATTTAGAGATCACATTCGTGTTCTCAGAACCTACATGTCCCCTCGAGAGGGAATCATCCTTCCATATATCCCTCCTCATCATCCTTTCCTTTCATGATTGAGACATCTTCCTCTTTTCTATTCTTTGACGCGATGTCAATTTTGACACTGCATCAAAGAAGGGCAAAATGTAGACACCCTAAATTATCCCTTTTCATTTCTATGTTAATTTAATTTAATATTGCCTATAACAATATAGTTAATTTTTCTAGATTAATTATATTTGTTATATTCATCTATTTATTTAATTTTATTAAATAAATTCATCACCTTGTATTTAAATTAATTTAAGTACTATCCCTAATATATTAAAATCTTATTTTAATATATGTTTCCTCCATACTTCTATTTAAATAAATTTTATTTATTTAATTCCTCTATTTTCTCTAAAATTATTGTAAACCCCATTTAAATGAAGTTTAATATAATTTAAATCTCACTTCTTCTTGCTTTTGGCTAACTTCACTCTAATTACACTTAAAAGGTAATTAAAACCCTTTTAGTCTTAATCACTTGCACACACATGTGACTTTTTAAAATTATTATTCCCTCCGCTTGAAAAGTCAACTCCTCTCTTTAACCACTTAATCATAGCCACTCATTTCTTTTACCTCTTAATCTCCTTCACTCCCACCAAAAACCTACCTAACCTTTAATCTTAGCTACTCATTTTCCACCTCTTAATCCTAGCCCTCCATTTTCATAAGAAAATCCATAAAAGGAGGCCTCACTCCTCATTTGCAACTAGTAACTAGCTAGTGATTGCATTTTAGAGCATTTTTCTTGAGCATTTCTTAGTCTTCATTCTATTTAGTTTCTTTGAGCATTATATCATCTAGATATTACATGTTAGGTAATGAAAATCAATCTTAGTTTAGTTCATCTTGCATCTTCATCCTAGATTTACTATTGCATTCTCAATCTTCATCATGTGAAGCTTGGGAAAAATTTATCATACTTGTCCTCAATCCCTTCACCATCTTCTAGCTTGCATCATAGTGGAACTCATTGTATTGTGTTGGGAGAGCACACCCACAAAATCTCTAAGAAAAAATCAAACAAGTCTTGGGTGCACTTCTTTTGGCTCATTAGAGGTTGTAGTGAAGATTTAGTTGTATTTCAAGTTCTTTGCATGCTTTGATTCCTTTGGTATATCTTGTATTTGCATGCTTTGGTTTGTTATGCAATTGTAGGTAATTTTTATTGCATACATTTTGGCACGTCTGGTGGTACCCACATCCTATTTTTTATTTTATTTTGTAGGTTTTTTAGATAGACTAACGCACAGGCGGCTCCGCATCTACAGAGGCGGCTCTGCGCACAACCGGCTCCACTGGCACATAGGTTGCTCTGATAGAAAGGGAGTTTCCTTTCTTATTTGAGATTTCTAAGTTGTTTAACCTGCATTTTTTTAGTCTTTTTAGGGTTAATTCCTTAGTGCATATTGTCATTTTCCCCCTTTTTTGATATTAAGGGCAAAGGTCTATACCTTAGAGCTTATCAAAAATGTGGGAGTGTGAAGACTTCAAGTATTTCATCATTTTATCCCATTGTTCTTTTAGGTTCTCTAGAGCCATGTGCTTGAGTGTGATCTTGGAGTGCATGTCATAGATGTTTTCTGCTACATACATCTCTAGAGTTGCTATCAGTTGTCGTGCTGAATTGATGTGTTGTTGGAGCAGTGTTAGGTTCAGTGGAAGTTGAGCTTGGAGATTGGTGACTTCTTCCCTTAAATGTGTCTCTTCTTCCCACAGTTCCTTCCTTAACCTTTTTATCTCTATGATATTATCATAATGCAACTTAACTACATTGTATCCATTAGTGGTTGAGCTACTAGCACTGTTAGCTAGATCTGTATCCAACTTTGCTATATTGTCACTATTCTCTTTAGTGAACTTTTCTATTGTGCTCAGTTGTTTAATAAAGGTTATAGCTTCAATTATAATTAGATCTAATTCAGTAATGAATTTTGATAGCTTTACCTTATTGACCGCCACTTCTTGGCTGATGTTTTCAATGAGCTTCTACTAATAGCTTTGCTCTGCTCTCTCCTTAATTTCCTTTTTTGCATCAATATTTTGAGTTTTTTTTGCTTCGGTGAGAGTGGCTAATTGATAAATAATTGGCTTGGTCTAATCAATATCAACATAAGGTACAATATGATGCAATATGTCCCTATTTTTTTCTAGTACCATGGAGTTTCAGTGCTATTTATTTAGCTTCTCTTGTAATGCCTTCCTTTGGCATATTTCATCGTATTCTTGTAATGCTTCAAAATCAAGTATAGTTGGGTCACATTTTGGTATTTCAATAAGTTCATCCAAGGTGACTTCCAAATTATTCTTCTTTGATTTCTTCTTCTTCTTTTGTGAATCACTTGAGTGTAGCACCATTGCCAACTTCTCAGCTTTCTTAGTTGTGCTTGATGAAGTGACCTTTTGTGCTTCTTTTTGTTTTTGAGTGTCAATTTCAGCTTGGAGGGTGTCTGTAGACGTCTCCACATTCACCTTCACATTCACATTGTTGGTAGCATCTTTTTCGGTTTCCTTAGGAGTGCCATCTTTCAATTTATCTCCTTCATCGATGTTCTTAGCTTCATCATTATTTGTGTTTGCATTCTTCTATGTGGTGTCTACATCTTATTGTTTTGAATCTCCTCCTGTAACCTTATCAGTATCGGTTACATTTTGAGTGGCTCTAATGTCTTTCTGACCATTGGTATTATCTTTCTTTTCCTCTTCCCCTGTATCGTCGGGCGTATCCTTTTCAGGTGAATTGTTTTATTCTTGTAGAATATTGATAGCTTGTATCAATATTGGCATGCTGCCTAGAATGTTTACTTGTGTAGTATCAACTGTTGTGCCCTATTCATCACTTGTGTCCTTTGCAACAGTATCATCTTCATCTTTATTAACTTCCTCTGCTAGGTCATCGGTGATGTTAATGATATTAGTATCCACAATGTTGTCATTTGTGGTGTCTAGCCATGATTGATCTGCAACATCTACATTCTTGTTTCTAGTTGTGTCACCTTCTTCCTTATCTAACTCAACAAATCTGTCATCTTGAGTTTCCTTATCAACATCTTTCTCGGGGCTTTCTTCCTCAGTAGGTCTATTTAGAATCTTACACCATTTATTATGGCTATCCTATTCAAGCTCTATAAGCTTTCCTTCAAGAAATTTATATGCTCTCAACTTTAGTGAGAACTCCTTTTTGTACTTCTCCATAATTTTATCTATTTCTACCTTTTTGGATTCAGGTGGCATGAGACTAACACATACTCTTTCTCTTATTTCTTTTTCATTCTTCAAAGAAAATGTCCATCTCGAGTATAGTCTATCTAATAGTTATCTTGGTACATTATTGCCTTCAAACTAAATCCGTACATATTTAAACTTGTACATTTTTTCTACAATGGCATCTTCAACTTTGTTCTGATCTTCTGGATCAAGTTTCAGCCATATTATTATCTTAGAATCTGTAATAGATCCTGAATTTGTAATAGATTTACAAATGTCATCAATAGATTCTAGATCTTTTACCTTGACACTTTCTATCTCTATAGCTTCATCTTTCTTGGTGTCTTCAATATCCTCTCAGTTCTGATGAGCTTCCTTCCTCTTTTGTTTTTCCCTCTCTTGGTGTGGTATCTTTCCTCTTGTATGTTCTGACCTTTCCTTTCTTCAATAGTGAAGGAGTTGAATCCTTAGATGTTTGGATTCTTGTTCTAGAAGTAGTTGTGTTCCTTGGCTTCTTACTTGGTGGAGGAGGTGGTGAATCTAACTCTATTTCCCAGAGTCATCCTTTTCCTCAACTTCATCGATAGGTAGCTTTCCTTCAGTTTCTTCCTCCTTTTCAGTTTCCTCTTCCTTAGTTGCCGAAAATATCTTCTTGAGGTTCTTTACCATTTTGTCCTTCTTTCTGACAATTTTCTTAACTAGGCCAGATTTTATTCTTGTCTTGGCCTCCTCATATGTTCCAAACTTGGGTTGTTTCTTATCCAGTGGTTCATTAATCAAGGCATCAATTGCCTTAGTTACAAGATCAATGTTTATCTCATACTCCAATGGTTGTAACCATGCTGTCCTTGGTACAACATGCTTAATATATGTATTATCTGTATTAACCATGAAACACATTTCATCTTTATATTTTTCAATGAGTTGTTCAGGGATCCTTACCCTCTTTTGCATTTGGTCTTTGAATTCATTGAAGTATTCATCCATGACTGTTTCAAAATTTTCTCCTAGTGAGGCTATATGTTCACTGATCTATATGGTGACTACTTTGGTGTTGTCCCATTTCACATCTCCTACCGATGGGAATGTTTCTTGAAAGTAGAAGAAAATACACATTATGAGTGAGCCAAACTTAAATGTGTTTGACTTCGCATTCCTGATAGTCTTTAAATTATCTTTTAACTAATTTAGCAGTAGTTTAGATAAACCCAATTGTGTTCCTTTCTTCACAATCTTATACACTGTGTCCACTGCACTGGATGAAATGTTGTTCAATTTGCTGGCTTGGAAGAATTTGCAGCCTAGAATGCATGCACCAAATTTCATCTCATCATCGGTTATTGTGGAAACTTTTAGTCCTCTGCCATCCCATTTGGCTCCTATCATCTTCTCAGTCTCGGCCTTAGGTGGATACTTTAGTGCTTTTACTTTCTCGGTTATAGGGTAGCCGGTGACCACATGGATGACATCTTAGGTTATCATCTTCAGTTCATCCAACCAAATCTTATGGTTGTGCATTTAGCTTAGTACTAACCAAATCCACTCGGTTTTGAAGACCTTCAGGAACTTTAGGGAATTGGTGAGTCCTTTTAATTCTATATGCTTGTGTTCATCTTTCAATGTTCCATCTTCATTGCATAGCTTCTTATAAAATTCTTCAACCTCATAATCACCTATCTCTGTAATCTTGCAGTGTATAAAAGATCGAACGTCTTCCATGAGAAAAACCCTAGCTGGTATTTGTGAGAATTCTCTAGCATTGTCGGGTTGTGAGGAAACCTTAGGATGAATCTTGTAGTTTGGTTCCTCATATGCCAAATTATTGATGATCTTGAACTCATCCTTCTTTGTATTCTTCAATTTTACAGCTCTTGATGTCAAGGCCATTTTCAAATTTTAGGGCTTTCTGTGAAATGCGTGAAATTGAGTTGTCAGTTCTGTAGAACTTACTATTTATGTTAGCAAAGATTTTTGATATGTGTGGAGTGCTAGTGGTAAATTTGTGGACGCTTTGTGATCCTTTTTCTCTATGCTCTAAAATCTCTCTTATCACTCTACTCTAGTCATGGTGAGTAATGAGACCGACTAGTTGCCTTTTTATAGCCATTTGATCTAAACGCGTGTCATTAATTCTTACCAACTTCTCGATGTGTGAAGGCTGAGTTCATAGGTTAAGAATTCAAACTTTCCTTCAGTGACTACATGACATTTCGGTTGGTCGTTATAGCTCTTGCCTTTACCATTAGGTTTGGGTATTGCAAACCACTTGTTCACTTTTCTCAGTTACTGACGAGGCTTGGTTTATACTAGAAACTTTTCTTTTAACCGAAACTTCTTGGTAAGTGGAGGTAGTCTCAGCTTTGAGTGTGTACCAATGGATTTTGGTATATATTCCTGAAATCATAGTTATCACAGATTTTAAAAAGTAATACCATGATGCATCTTTCTTATGCTAATTTGGAATTTAATCAATATATATTATGGAACTGATGTAAAATAATAACTTGGGTAATGCAGTTCCATACTTACTTGTTCTACTTAGGTGGGGGTGGTGATGTCACCAGATCAATTGGATGGAGTGTCACCATTTTTATGGCTCGGTCTAGCTTCATCATTGTTTGAAGCTTTTCTCCACATTTTGTCTCTTGCCCTCCGAATGTTTTCAATGGTATTTCCATTGCGATATGTGCTTGTCTCTGTCATTCGGTCTATGCAGTCTTTCTTGAGATGAACAAATTTATGAAAGTTTTAGCATGCCATTCCGGGGTTAGTCCAACCTCTAGACTTTCTAGTCCACTATCTCATAGAGTTTGCAGCAATGTGGTCATATCTACCACATGATGTACAATTTTTCCTAGTGTTGTAATCCCATACATACTGGTTACCGAATCTCTTCAATTGATAGGGAGTTTCTTGACCTTTAGGCTTCCATGCTTGCCTTTTCTTTTTCCAACATTCAAGAGTTGTGTGCCCATTCATTTTTCAAGTAGGACAATATTTTTCCATGTAGGTTTCCTTCTTTGGTTGTTTCATTTTAGACTTACATTCATATTCTTTATGTCCTTTCTTGTTGCATTTATAACAGAATCCTATGAATGAAGATGTAGATATAGGAATACCTTTCATTTTTCCTCTGCATACATTTTATGTATGGCCTTGCTTTCCACAGTGATTGCATGTAAGATTTCTTGGTCTTGAATTTGTATAGACATTCTTTGGATCAGTTTGATTTGATGATTCTCCATTCTCGGTAAAACATAGACCGGTATTGTTGTTGACTCTTTGTTGTCCTTCAAGAAAATCATGCATTCTTTTATTGCTTTCTTTAGCTTTCTTGATAATTTTATTATGCTGTTGCTGAATTCTTATTTCATGTTTCAACTTTTCATTCTCATCTCTTAGTTCACCAATAGCTTCTATTCTTTGAATGAGTTCAACATTTATTTTGTTTGCCTTTTGACTCATAAGAATAATCTGATTTGTTATCTCATGGTGATGCTCTGTACGTCTTTGTATTTCAAACTCTTTTTCTTGTATCTTTTCTGCAATCTTTCTTCTATCATCAATAGCTAGTGTTCTTTCTTGCTCAGCCTGTCAAGCATTGTTCATGACATCAACCATCTTTACCATTTGTGTCTCTTGACTGATTTGTAGAGATTTAACTTGTCCAGCCAGATGTAGATTGATTTTAGTTAGGCTTGTAATGCTTTCTTCTGATGTATCTGATGCTTTTCTTGTAGTTGATCCTGAAGACTCAAAGAAATATGGTATCTCTTCCTCATGATAATCTTTCTCATTACAACGAGATGCCATAATCTTTCTTTCATCTAACAGTTTCCTCATGTTGATTCTGGCTTCTTTAAACTATTCATAGAACATCTAAATTTCTAGATTTTTAGTCTCAATATTCTTATGAAATTTGTACTTCTCCATTGTATGATCTTTTCTCTTAAGCCTTTAAGATTTCCAAGAAGAGACTTAGCTCTGATACCAATTGTTGGAATTAATGGGAAGTGTGTACTAAGAGGGGAGGGGTGAATTAGTACCTCTAAAACTTTTGTTTCTTTTATCAATTAACCTTTGTAATCAATTGTATATCCATTCAATCTGATCTATACTATCTTGATGTGAGTTATATCAATTCATAACATTAATGTACATGTGATCATTCATAGAAACATTCATGAAAGTAATTGACACATAACACAAGATATGATATCACAAAAAACTCCTGTTAGGAAGTAAAAACTGTAGTGGGGATGACACCCATAAAATCTTCACTATCTACAGATTGGAAGGGGGCAGTTAAGGTTTACCATTTGATCACTTCTGATGATCTACCATGTTAAGAGTATCAGCAGAGACCTATTAAAGTCTATTATTTTAGGAGTTTTAGCAACACTATTAAGTGTGTACTTAGTTAAGAGATTTGTAATTGGACTGTTAAATCCACCTTCCTTGAAAGGATTTTTACACTTTGCTCCACTTGTTAGAATGATAGAAAATTACAAATTAACCTAGTAAATGCAATATCCTATTGCTGATACAGATCCATTTAAGTTTACATGAATGAGATTATCACCTAATGTGATTGAGTAATACCTCTAATTCTCAGTAGCCTCTGTTCTTGGTTCTTACTAACCAAATTCACCATTTGTTGTTTTGGTTCTTGAAACTTTCAATCTGATCCATAGATGTGCTCATTAGATTCATTCATCTTCTCCTCTATATTCACATCCTTGTATAATGAATGATTGCATCATCTATTTATAAAATGGATTGACATCATCAAGTTTTGAGAAATTTTTTTTTAACTCTAAGATCAGGTTTACAACTTGTACCTTGATCTCCTAGCCTATGTGTTTTAAATCAGTTATAATGATTAAAGAACTTACATTCATGTTCCTTGTCCGTAAAGAAATGGATTTAAAAAAAATCAATATCCTATAAATAGAATAAGATTGAATTATCTTACATGGAAGTCGGATCCACTTTTTGCGGGGTGCAACTGACTCTCGGTTCCTGTCTCACGGTTATGCTCTGACTATCTTTCAGTTTTGTTCTATTGGTTGCACTTTAACTATCTTGTCAGTTTGCACTTTATCTTGCATGTTGGGTTTGTCTTTATCTTTATTCTTTGCAATTTTGGTGTACACACAAATTTGTGTCATTGGTTCTCTTTGTACTTATTCAGTTTGGCGATCTTCTTTATATCTGATTTTTGGTTTGCTCTTTGTTCCGTCTTTCGGTGTATTCTTACCGAAAGTGTTGTTTGCATACTAATGGAAAATTAATGTCATCAGTCCCATACCTGGAACTAGTGTGGGTGGATCTTCTTATTATAGCTTTGCTTTTATCTATTCTGATATAGGATCAGATAGTCATATTCTTGTTGGCATTTTTAATCGAGGAGATCAAGTTGTGTGAGTCTTGCTACTCTGTAGTCTTGATCTTTGATTAGGTCTTTGAGAGATACCCATAAGGATGGTATTTTGACCTCTATTGCTAAGACAACCTTGACACCATAAACAAGGGAATATGGAGTGGTTCCTATGGGAGTGCAGATTAAAGTACGATAGGCCCAAAGGGTGGGATTAATTTGGAGGTGCCAGTCACGACCAGTATCATTGACAACCTTATTTATGATTTTTAGAATTGTTTTTTTTAGTTTCCCTAGCTTGGTTGTTACCTTGTGGGAAATGTGGGCTAGAGAAGTGATGATGGATGTGGAGGCGCTCGCACAGATTGACCATATGCTGATTTTCAAATGGCATCTCGTGATCTTTGAAAATGGTGGATGGCATGCCAAAGTGACAAACAATGTGGTATAGGATAAACTTGGATATTTGGATGCCTGTCGTGAGGGTATGTGGGATTTCTTCAACCCACTTAGTAAAGTATTCAGTTACTATGATGATAAATTTGTGTCCCTCAGAGGATAGGGGAGTAATCTTACCAACAAGGTAGAAACCCCAACATGAGAATGGCCAAGAAGGTGCAATAGGATGTAGCTCTTGTGCTAGTGCATGGATCAAATTTGCATGTTGCTAACATGGTAAGCACTTCTTTACAAATTCACAAGCATCATGTTCCATGGTAGGCCAATAATACCCGATTCTAGAATTTATTTAGCTAGGACCATGCCACTCATGTGGGCAATGTAGATTCAAGCGTACACTTCTCACAATGCCTGGGTGGCTTCAATTTCATCTAGACACCTACAGAGAACATTTTGATAACTGTGATGATATATGGTGTCAGCTACAATGGTGTAACGAGAAGCTCTTCAAATAAGGTTTTGGCATTGGGTGGTGTTTAGATGGGGGATATGATACCATTCTTTAGATAAGCATGGATGTCATGGTACCATGGGGATTGGGGACCAACCAAGACACAAACCTAATTAACATCATCGCTCTCGTAAGCTGGTGCATGAAGTTGCTCAACCAAGAAATTATACTATGTTGCATCACATGGTATTTCTAGAAGAGATCCAATTGTAGCCATTCCATCAGTTTCTTTGTTTAGCAGACGTGGCACTAGGGTGATTTTCAGATTGATGAAATTCTCCTTCATTTTTTCTACCATCTCTTTGATTTGGAATTTGTCTAACACTTTCTTTATGATCATCTAAGAACCACCTAAGACTTGGATATCCATTATGTTCCATTGAATGGCCATGCTAAGCCCTGCAACCAATACTTTATATTCTACTATATTTTTAGTTCAAGGAAATCCCAGTTTGAATGAATTTGGGATTTAGTCACCTTGTGGGGTAACAAACATGATTCCTTCCCTAGAACCATGAGATGTGTAGGAGCCATCAAAGAATAGATTCTAGGGTGGTTGTGCTTCTACCATGCATAGATGTTCATTGGGAAATTCCATGACTAAAGGATATGTGTCGATCAATGGTTCCTCTACTATGATCTATGATTAGTTGACCTTTGACATCTTTTTTATCGACATACTAGATGTCAAAATTGCTTAGAAGCGTTACCCATTTAGCAATGCAGCCTGTGAGAGTTGTTTTGGATAGAAGATACTTGAGCGGGTCTAATTTTGATATAAGCTTGACTATATGACCAAGTATGTAGATATAGAGCTTTTGAGTGGTGAAACCCATTGCTAGGCATGCCCCCATTGGTGTATAATTTAGCTCATAGCCAACCAAAGTGTGGCTGATGTAGTAGATAGCAAGCTCTTTTCCATTGTCATATAACTAGGCCAAGAGGGCCTCTAGTGTTGTTGTTGTTGCAGATATATATAATATGAGAGGCTTTCCTGGTGTAAGCAAAACTAAGATATGGGAATTTGCTAGATATTCCTTGATTTTGTCAGAGCTTCTTTGGCATATAGGATCCCATTTGAAACTATGATCTTTCCTTAGCAAATGCATGAAAGGTTGACATTTTTCTATAAGATGTGATATGAAGTGGTGCACTGATTGAAGCTTTTCTTGTAGACTGTGCAACTATCTAAGTGTCTTTGGTGGAGGCATTCCCATGATTGCTTTAACTTTTTTAGGATCTAGCTCAGTGTCACGCCTTGGTATGATGAAGCCAAGGAGCCTTCCTGATGTAACTCTGAAGACACATTTCTTTGGATTAAGCTTGAGACCATAATGTTGAAGTCGATCAAACACTGCCTCTAGATTGTTTAGGTGATCCATTCTATTTTGTGACTTAGCCAATTTATCATCCACGTAATCTTCAAGGATCTTATGGATCATGATTTGAAAGCTGACAGTCATGGCCCTCTGATATATTGCTCCAGCGTTCTTGAGTAAAAATGGCATCATCTTGTAGTAGAAGGTACCCCATGGAGTTGTAAATGTTGTCCTATGCTGATCTTCTTCCGCTATATGGATCTTATTGTATCTTAAAAATCCGTCCATGAGAGACAACATCTCATGTCTCTGATGGAGCTATCTGACTTAGAGACTAGGACCATATTTGAAATCCAGTTTGAGTAGTCTATCACTCGGATGATTCTAGCTTCCAATAGGTTTTCAAGTTCTATTTTGATCATTAGTGCAACTTTGGCATGCATTTTTTAGATCTTTTGTTTGACTGGTTTAATTTTAGGATCCACATATAGATGATGTACTACAAGTTATGGATCCAATCCATACATGTGAGAGTAGGACCATGCAAAGATGTCTGAATATTCTCTTAAAAGAGCTATGAAGGCCATTTATTCTGCTTCTATTAAGGATGCTGCAATGTGAGTGAGTCGAGGTTGTTCCTCTGTACCCATATTAACAGGTTCAGTTTCCTCAATGATAATAGATAACTATCCTGACCTTTAATCATGGATGATAGGGAGAGGAGAATCTCCATCTCCTGGCACCTCAGAAAGGTTTTCACCAGTAGATACGCCCTTTATTTTTTCTTTTTTCTAATCTGATAGTGCCCTAGCATGGTTTTCACTAAGAGATACATTTTTTCTTTTTTCTTTTTCTTTTTAATTTTGCGGATAGAGTCCTCCTCTCCCCCAAAGTATGCTTCTAGGTTCAAGGTGTACACATGTGTGGAAGTTTTCCCCCAATCTAGTTTCTGATCTATAGCTCCCATGAATCTTAGCAGCACGACCATGCTTTCAAACTCTTTGATTGAGATGATGCTTGGTTGGTCCCAGTTAATGAGCTCGGGATGGAGGAGTGGAAGGTCAATGAAATTGAGGGATAATTGGTGAAGGATGGAGTTACCGTGGAAGATTTCATCATCATGTTGGTTAACAGTTTGTCCTCTCTTAAGATTTTCAATCTTTGACTCTCTATACACCCAAGGTGAGAGAACAAAAGGATGTCCACCAACAAATGGGTCAGTGTGTTTCTTCTATCACTGCCCTCTGAATTGACAGGTACAGCTCCCTGATTGTATATGATATTCAATGAATTTTTTTTTATACTGATCACCAGGTTTATTCCTTATGAGTTTTAACCAAATTGCTTGTAGACACAAACAATTTAGGAAAGGACAAGATGAAGATAATCTACAACCTTCAGTAGAATGTTGATCATAGATCATCACATGATTTTAACATCTAAACTAAATCTATCCTACTCTTTTATGAAATGCAGGTTCTACTTGGTGAATAGAAGAAGACCTATATAATGAAAGGCAAATGGAATCACCGTTACCGCAATTGCTTAGCAAGAAATAGAATTCAGGAAGAAATCACAGTCTCAGAACATACGTGTACTTTCCATTCAGAAATGCAACTAAAATAAAGAGTGAACAAAGGAAGAATTACAAATGAAAGACCAATTGGAATTGATCACACCACAATTTCTGACATGAAATGGCATTCATTAAGAAAAAGCAGTTTCACTTATAACTTTTCTTTTTATTCACCATGCAAATAGACTATGAAAATGGAACAACAAACAGGAATTCAGCTTTGTAAATAGAATCACTTCTGCTTCATTAACAAGTTTGCCGACCTCGTATACTGAATTCTTTATAGAATTTATAGACTTTACAATACATCAGGCTTCTAAGAGCCAATGACCTTTCCTCTTCTTCGAATACAAAGAGACAGAATGCAAAGAAAAAGACTTTTAAAATCTGAGCACTCGAATAGTCACTATGGAATCTGAAACTCTTCATCTCCAACTAGCATTATCGAGATGAATCCATTGGGCCACGGAGTCAAATAATTGCTTATGGTAGAAAATCCAAAATCTACTTCTCCATTGCGGAAAATTTGAAAAGAGCGTCTCCGGCGGAAAATTGGAAAAGAGCATCTCCATTGCGGAAATTTGCAACTTGGCTTCTCTTCGCGAAAAATGAGACCGAAGCTTCTCCTTGGTGGAAAATCACTTGAGGTGCGAAACCCGCACAAGACAAAGTTCTTCTTTTCTGTCTTTGCAAAACATGTATGAGGAGGTGCGAAATCCACAATATGTAGAAATCCTTCTTTGCGGGAATCGCACCTAGTAGGTGTGATTTCCGCATAATGGAGAAGCCACTACCTGTCTTTTCGCATGTCATTTTTAAGTGCGCAGGCTACTTAACTAAAAACACATGCTTTATTTGATCTTTGAAAACAATGACATGATATTCCTTTTTAATAAGTTGGGCCCACCTTATTATAACCAAGCTTGCAGAAAATCACTTGAGAGGTGCGAAACCCGCCGAACTCAAAGTTCCTCTTTGCGGAAAATCACCCAAGAGGTGCGAAACCCGCCGAGCTCAAAGTTCTTCTTTGCGAAAAATCACTCGAGAGGCGCGAAAGCCGCCATGTAGTAGATGATTTCTGAAATCCCACCAAGCTCGTTCTCACTCATTTCTTAACCAAATTGCTTGCTGTTTGTTGCATTAGGATCGTTGTGACCTATAGAATCGATCTATACCAGTCTTTGATCTCTGCCTTAGAAAGAACATTGATTGGAGCACAAATCTTTTCTAGGTTAGGATCTACAACCTACCCAAATATGAAAAGACCTCAGAATAACCCACCCGACTAAGAGAAGGAAAGGCAATGATAGGGAAACCCGACAAAGATATCCTACCTAAGAAAGACTTAGACTTAGACTCAGATTGACCAGACTAACTTGACATGACTATATGACTCCAAGAATGCCAAAAAAAAGGGTGATTGAAAGTCAGAAAATAGCTGGCTCCGACTGGGGGATCATGTACTGCAAAGTGCATGAAGAATTCAGCTTCTCTGGTTTTTCAAGTGCCTTATCCATTGGGTTGTGGAGTCTAGACCAAAAAGAACAATGACAAAATGCATACAGGGAGAGCGGGGGAGAGCAGGGCAACTTGAAACAAAGAAAGAGAAAACAACTACCAACTACGACACAAAAAGAACACCTACCTAACTAAATACTATGCAGGGGTTACCTTCTCTTCAATTATGCATCTGGTATAGCTTCAAATCCTGCCCATTATAGGAACATGGCAGGGACTCTCCGGAAGGATATGCTAGTCTAAAAGAATTATTCTGATTCGCTTGCACAATCTGGAATGGACCTTTCCACAAGGATTGAAACTTAGAATGCATTCCTTTAGGTTTATGTCTCTTATCCTACAGCAACACCATATCACCTTCCATAAATTTTCTTGGCCTTGCTTTCTTATCAAACAGCTTCTTGACTCAGTTCTAATGTTCGGTGATCCTGTCAACCATGTCTTCCCTTTCCTCCTGAAACTTGGTCAAATACAAAATTCTTTTCTCTAAACCATCCTTAAAGACATCATCCTCAATGGCATTTTTCAACTTACATGTGGCAAATTCCAAAGGTAATGGAAAGTTGGCTTCAACTCCATATACCAACTCAAAAGGTGAAATGCCTATAGCCCTCTTTGGAGTAGTTCTATCTACCCATAGAGCATCATGTATTTTCTTATGCCAGATCTTCTGATTATCAGTCACCAATTTCTTCAAAATATTAATCAATTTTTTATTACTTGACTCAGCTTATCCTTCCTTGAGGGAAATAATCTGAAGAATGTCCTATTTGAATTCCATAATCATAACAAAAGGCAACGATTTCTGAGGATGATAAATATGAGGCATTATCCATGATCAATTTTGTTGGGACCCCAAATCTGACCAAAATTTGTTCTTTGATGAATTCACACACTGCTTCAGATGTAGCCCTTTTCATAGGTTTATCTTCAACCCATTTGCTGAAGTAATCAGTGGCAGTCAAGATGTATGAATGTCCTTGACTTGAAGGAGGATTGATTGGTCCTACAAAGTCCAAACCCCACTATTGAAAAGGAGCATCTATCACCACCGGTCTCAAAGGTAATGCAGCCAACTGAGGTTTTCCTGTAAACAACTTGCGCTTTTCACAATTAGCCACCCACTTGTATGCATCTTTGAACATTCCAAGACAATAATAGCACTACCTTAGAATCTTGAAATCTGTCACGATAGATGAGAAGTGACCTCCACATGCTTCATCATGAAAAGATTTCAACAACTTTTCCTGCTGTTCCTTATCAACACATCTCAGAAAAGTGCCATCAATTGCTTTCTTATAAAGAACATC
>MU227366.1:5593545-5607770 GCA_018584345.1 Thuja plicata
TTGAAATAGCCTAGGGATTGAGAAATCATCATCAATTGAATCTTCTTTATTGATACTGACCTGTCTTTTATCACTAACATTAGAATTGACATGAATGTTTTCTCCATCTTTGCAGTGATCAAAAAATTTCTTGCATTGATGGGGGTGTGACCTCAAATAGTCCATAGTAGATATTTGAATTTTAGTTTCTTCGCAAAATTGAATAATATCAAAAGAGGTAGATGACTTATCCGTTTGTTCTTTTTGTGAAGAAATTGATGCTACATTATTGCCTTTATCCACCTTATGAGAATGTGCTAGATTCTGAGCAGGTGCGGCATTAGAAACCTGACTCTTATTTTTCTAACTTTTGGTCATCACCGTTAGCTGAGGTCCATCCAAGGTGGCAAAAAAATTCCCTCCACTTTCTGAATCAGACTCATACTCACAATACAAATTTACAGAGTCACCATGGGGAGCATGATCGTCATCATCTTCTGGATATTCAATTCTTTGCTTTACATCTGCAAACATCTGGTCATGTCTTCACAAGTATTACCATCATGATCTATTGTGGTGTGAAAGGCACAGGAGTTCTGACCTTTAGGAGTAGCTTCAATGGCTAATATTTGCTGAGGAGCGGCAAGCTGTAAGTTCTTATTTCCACCTTGATATCTTGGTCCTTCTTGATAAGGCTGATATAATGAATGAGCTAGTCTAGCAATTTGTTTCTTTAATGCAATCATCTCATTGGACAATTTTTGTAACATAGCCTCTGTATTGTTTGAAGTTCTTGTTGTATTGCTTGAAGATCCAGTATGATACTCTTTCTTCCATTTTCCAGAGGCTATCATGTCATCCTCCATCTCTACTACAAGAGTTTGTGTAGCTTGTAAAGTGGCCACATTAGCTCTTCTTAGTTGATAACCAAGTTCAGGGGGCATGGAACTGATGTAGAAGGCTTTCTGATTGTCTCCTGTTGGAGCACTCTGGTATTCTTTTGATAAGTTTATTGAATTTTGCATTAAAATCTCTCATCGAGGTGGATGATTCTTTCTTAATTTGTGCCAATTGTAACAAGAGAACTTGGGCATCTTCAGTGCTCTTGTATCTTTATTCAAATCTTCGCTTCATGGTGTCCCATCCAGTAATACAGCCTGTGGGTAAGTCTTGAAACCAATCTGCTACATCATCTAGCAATGTATCTACAAACATTCTAACTACAACATCTTCATGCTGAGGGTTCACCACACTACATGCTTTCTGAAATGCACACAAGTGTTGTTCTGCTGATACTGTTCCATCACCATTGAATTTAGGAAAATTCTTTCTTGAGGCCCTTGGAAAGTCATGATTTTCTGTGAGGTTTAGAGGCCCAATTGCATTTCCCCAAGGAACGGCCATGTTTACTAACCTTGTGTTTGGTTGAGAAGCTTGGAATGAAACTGAAAGGGGAAGTGAAATACCGTGAAGAATCAATGAATTACAGGTGGCAGAAATAGGAGTTCTACCAACAGGAGGTGAAGAAGATTTGCTTCTCTTCATTCTGAAAGGAATTTTAGCAGGCAATTGAATTTCTTCAGGCTTGTTATCTTCAACTTCTTCTCTCGACTTAGCCCTTCCTTTCCTGTAAATATTTTCAAGAATAGGGAAATTGACTTCTTTAAGCTCTTCGTATACTAGGTCAACCTTTCCCTTTAGTTTTGCACTCCTGGTAAATCTGGAATCCAGGATGCCTTAAAATTCAGAGAAAAACTTATGATATACTTTCTTTCTAAGTCTTCCCTAGTGGAGTCGCCAAAAACTGTTGGTTAACAGTTTGTCCTCTCTTAAGATTTTCAATCTTTGACTCTCTATACACGCAAGGTGAGAGAACAAAAGGATGTCCACCAACAAATGGGTCAGTGTGTGTCTTCTATCACTGCCCTCTGAATTGACAGGTACAGCTCCCTGATTGTATATGATATTCAATGAATTTGTTTTTATACTGATCACCAGGTTTATTCCTTATGAGTTTTAACCAAATTGCTTGTAGACACAAACAATTTAGGCAAGGACAAGATGAAGATAATCTACAACCCTCAGTAGAATGTTGATCATAGATCATCACATGATTTTAACATCTAAACTAAATCTATCCTACTCTTTTATGAAATGCAGGTTCTACTTGGTGAATAGAAGCAGACCTATATAATGAAAGGCAAATGGAATCACCGTTACCGCAATTGCTTAGCAAGAAAAAGAATTCAGGAAGAAATCACAGTCTCAGAACATAGGTGTACTTTCCATTCAGAAATGCAACTAAAATAAAGAGTGAACAGAGGAAGAATTACAAATGAAAGACCAATTGGAATTGATCACACCACAATTTCTGACATGAAATGGCATTCATTAAGAAAAAGCAGTTTCACTTATAACTGTTCTTTTTATTCACCATGCAAATAGACTATGAAAATGGAACAACAAACAGGAATTCAGCTTTGCAAATAGAATCACTTATGCTTCATTAACAAGTTTGCCAACCCCGTATACTGAATTCTTTATAGAATTTATAGACTTTACAATACATCAGGCTTCTAAGAGCCAATGACCTTTCCACTTCTTCGAATACAAAGAGACAGAATGCAAAGAAAAAGACTTTTTAAATCTGAGCACTCGAACAGTCACTATGGAATCTGAAACTCTTCATCTCCAACTAGCATTATCGAGATGAATCCATTGGGCCACGGAGTCAAATAACTGCTTATGGCAGAAAATCCCAAATCTTCTTCTCTATTGCGGAAAATTTGAAAAGAGCGTCTCTGGCGGAAAATTGGAAAAGAGCATCTCCATTGCGGAAATTTGCAACTTGGCTTCTCTTCACGAAAAATGAGACCGAAGCTTCTCCTTGGCGGAAAATCACTTAAGAGGTGTGAAACCCACACAAGACAGTTCTTCTTTTCTGCCTTTGCAGAAAATGTATGAGGAGGTGCGAAATCCGCAATATGTGGAAATCCTTCTTTCCGAGAATCGCACCTAGTAGGTGCAATTTTCACATAATGGAGAAGCCACTACCTATCTTTCCGCATGTCATTTTTAAGTGTGCGGGCTACTTAACTTAAAACACATGCTTTATTTGATCTTTGAAAACAATGACATGATATTCCTTTTTAATAAGTTGGGCCCACCTTATTATAACCAAGCTTGTGGAAAATCACCTGAGAGGTGTGAAACCCGCTGAACTCAAAGTTCCTCTTTGCGGAAAATCACCCAAGAGGTGCGAAACCTGCCGAGCTCAAAGTTCTTCTTTGCAGAAAATCACTTGAGAGGCGTGAAAGCCGCCATGGAGTAGATGATTTCTGAAATCCCGTCGAGCTCGTTCTCGCTCATTTCTTAACCAAATTGCTCACCGTTTCTTGCATTAGGATCGTTGAGACCTGTAGAATCGATCCATACCAGTCTTCGATCTCTGCCTGAGAAAGAACATTGATTG
The DNA here is from genome assembly GCA_018584345.1 of Thuja plicata. Classification (NCBI taxonomy): domain Eukaryota; kingdom Viridiplantae; phylum Streptophyta; class Pinopsida; order Cupressales; family Cupressaceae; genus Thuja; species Thuja plicata. The sequence goes on from MU227366.1 coordinate 5,596,997, forward strand.
GAGCACAAATATTTGCTAGGTTAGGATCTACAACCTACCCAAATATGAAAAGACCTCTGAACAACCCGCCCAGCTAAGAGAAGGAAAGGCAATGACAGGGAAACCCGACAAAGATAGCCTACCTAAGAAAGACTTAGACTTAGACTCAGATTGACCAGACTAACTTAACATGACTATATGACTCCAAGAATGCCAAAAAAAAAGGGTGACTAAAAGTCAGACAACACATCAATATCGTCATAGGCTCTCATAATTTTCTCTTCTGAGATGTTTTTGAATTTTCATATGTTACCCAAGGGGATGTGATAGGTTAGACTGGTTTCATTAGTGCCCCCAATTGTGTAATGGCCAATTCTAGATGTATTATGTTCAAAACCCATACCAATGTTTCTGTGTAGTTTAGTGGCATTAATGGGAACTCACATGCCTTGTTCTTCTAGGCCTAGTCTAACTCCTTGATAGTTCCATTTTTTAGTGACCAGTTTACGGGTGGACGGATATTTGGTTTTGAAATGATTCAAGAGGCCACTGTCAGGAGGTGTGAGATATTTTTATAGCCATTTATTATATTAGGTGTCATTTCCTATCTATTCAAAATGCCATGAGAAATAAATGTAGTAGAACCCAATTGTTGTTGTTCAGGTGTCTTTTGCTCAATGTAACTAGATGGATGCCCATGTGTATGTGGATCAGCTAGAGGGGCTTCACTAATGAAATCATCATTTAGGATGTATTCTCCACAGCCAGGGTGGTTGATCTTGATAGTGGAAAAAGTGGATGCAAGGATGGTATTCAAATCTGGAAGGGTTGTAGAGGAACTGGTGGTAGATGTGCCAATGTCAGTCCCTGGACAATGATTTGAATCTAAATGGGAGACTTCCAATGCATGAAAGTATTTGAAGGGCTTGGGATCTGCATGGATAGTGATCCCAAATCCATTGTTTGGAAACTTGATACACTGATGATAGGTGGAAGGGTTGGCCTGCATAGAGGGAATCCATGGGCGTCTAAGGAGGATGTTGTACGGGAGGTTAAGATCAACCACATGGAAATTTATCTCTTGTACTTTCAGGCCTAGTTGAATGGACAAGGAGATTATACCCTCTAATGTTCATTCTAGATTGGCGTAGGCCTTGATTGTGATGATATCATTGATGATATCAGCCTTGGTGTATCCCAGTTTCTTTACAAATTTTAAAGTACATAGATTCAGGGCCAAACCATTATCTATCATGAACTGCTTAACAAAAAAATTTCAGACCATGACGACGATGCGAAGAGGGAGGATATGATCAGGGTCAATAGATGGCATGTTTGTGGGATAAAAATATATAGCATAAGATGTAAATAAGTGACCCAGTAGGTTTTGAAACTGATCGGGATCCATGTTGTTGGGAACGTGTGACTCTTGTAAAGCTTTATTCAAGATCTCTTGATGGATGGATGATGTGCGCAAGAGATCCAAGATGGATATTTCGGTGGGCGTATTTCCTAGATGTTCCAATAAGTTATATTGTGCCCCAGAGGATGAGATAGTACTAGCACCTGCAAAAGTTATGCATCTGCGATGCTTGGTAACAAAACAATTAGTATCAAAACCTTTCACATGAATGACATTGATAGATGGCTCAACTTGGGATATACAAATGATGAGGCTACCATACTCAACATGAGAGATGGTGTTATTACTGGTATGATCACTTTGTTTTCCTTTGTCCTGATTAGATGTTGAAGCAGTGTGTGCGTTGGTAGGTCCCTTGCTATCGGCATGGTTAGGGAACACATTTTGGTAGATCTTTAGATTGCTATTGGGTGAGGCTTTGTTTGTAGAATCTACTTCAATCTCCTTGGGATCAATTAGGTCTTGTATTTTAACTTCATGCACTTGATCATGGAGTGTACCTTAACACGGTGGTAGTCACAATATTCGTTGTCTATGAACCAATGAGGTTTTGGACAAGAGTCCTCTAAAGGTTGCATTGGTGGAGGATATACTATCAGGTTTGTTGCCGCCATTATTCAAAAAATGACATCGATGGGTTCTCCCAAAGGGGTGAACATGCACTTAGGTGCATTTTGATCTCTTCTTGGTCAGTTTTGTCCCTATTGGACTGATATTGCATTAGTTTGATTTTGGAGATGCTGAGGATTATGATGATAATTGGGTTGGTTAGCTTGTTATGGGCATATGGTTTAGTGTTGCATGGCTTGGTGTTGGGTTTCTTGTTGATATGCTAGTGGAGGTAGAACTTGTTGATAATACGGCTATTGATAGGTCTACGTTGGGGAATTCTCATAATAGTGTCATGGTTGTTGGTATGCCCATGCTAGGGTATTCTGCTGATAGTGCTGCAGTTGTTGGTATGCGGGAGCAGATGTTGGAGGACCTGCCACAACGATTTGGACATGCTTAGTGTGAGTGGCTCCATCTGTTATGGCATTGTTATTTTTGTTCCAATAGCTAGAGCGATCCTTGTTGCCTCTATCAGGTTGTGATTATTTATAGTGCTTTATGGCATCATCTTCTACAAGACCCCTTTCAAGATCCATGCCTTTGATTCTGATGTCTTAATAGGTCTATATACAATTCATGCACATATGGTAGGCAAGCTTGGGATGGAGATTGTTAATAAAGATTGTAATGAGGTATTTCTCTGGAGGTTGATAGGACAAACTTGTAGTAAGACCTTGCCAGTGTTGAAGGTAATCTGCCAGGCTCTCTCCTCCCTTTTGTTTGGAATTACATAAATCAAGAAGGGAGAGTTCATTCTCTATATTGTGTGTGTATTAGGATACATAATTCTTTAAGAGCTCTTCAAATGTGGATACTGTGCCATAAGGGATTTTGTAGAACCATTTGAGAATGGTCCGTCCCAAACTATTGGGGAATAAGCACATAAGGAAATTGTCACTATATGCCACTTCTTGGAATGCCATGTAGAACTCCTTTACATGACTGACGGGATCTCCCTTTCCATGGTATTTTTCAAACTTGGGTATTTCATAGTGCTTGGGAAAGGGGATACTTGTGAGGGATTGCTCGAATAGATAAGGATAGACTTCCTCAAATTTGAAGGTCTTTGCTTCAGTTCTAGCACGTACTCTTTTAAAACATTCTTCGTTTCTTCTCACTTTTGATTGGCTGGTGGGGGATTATTATTTGCTATCATGTTGATCCCGCTCATGAGATACGGGTCAAATGGAGCAGGTGATGATGAAGGGTTCTGTGGAGGATATTATGGTGTTTGGTTAGTATATATAGGTTGTTGAGGCGGTAACTTTGTTTGAGTAGAATATTGCGATGGAGGAGGTGGAAAAGCCCAATGTAGTTGTTGTAGCTACTAAAAATAGGCTTGTATTTGTTGAGGTATTGCATAAGTGGGCTGAGCTTGTTGCACATTTTCCTAGGGTGGTGGTGATGCATTACCAAGTTATGGAGGATATATGTTCAGAGGTGGAATACCCCTAGTAGGTGGAATGAAGTAGTTGGTATTGATGGGAACACTAGATTTCTATGGTGGAGGGACTGCTTGTGATGTAGTGGAAGATAGCATAGCCAGGTAGTTGGCATAGTTGGGTTGTTTCTACTGGGTAGATTGGGCGGTAGATTATGTACTTGCAAAAGGATTCACAAATTGTTGTAGCACCTGTGTGATGATGGGATTGGGGTTCCACGCGGATGGTTATTGTTGATGGGTAGGTTCAATAGGAGGTGGTGTTGCAGTGAAAGGGTTGTATTGTGGCTGTGCTTGAGAAGCAAAGGGGTTTGTGCTGTTTGGCTGGGATTGCTAGGGTTGTTGCTACTGAAGAGGTTGGAGAAGGGATTTCAAAGCTACAAATGGGTTTGTGGATAGTTGGGATGGTTGGGTAGTGGATGGATTCATGCTCTGCGAGTGGGTGGGAAGACTTAGGCCCTACATGTCCAATTTTTGATAATTCCACATAGAAGAGGAACCTCCTTGCTGCGTTTGTCCAACTTGTGGCTTTTGTTGTGGCGGGATGGGGTGGAATTTTGTTTGCTATGCCTGTATGGGAGGAACTGGAATGTACTGGGATTTTGCTGTGGGTGGCGCGTGGAAAGTGAGTCCTTGTGAAAACAAGGGTTGATTATAGACATTAAGAACTGGCATAAGGGTTTTGAATGAATTAGGTAGCAATTGTGAGGATGTAAGTTTTCTAGATTTGGATTGTTGGTTGTGAAACTGGAGGAAAGTTGGGTTGAAATGACAGGAAATATTGTGCGGTCGATAGGATAGGTTACGTTGTAGAATATGTTATAGGTTGAATAGGTGATGGTGCTTGTGTGGTGGGAGGTATTTCTTGTGCTGCTGATGGTGGATAAGGAAGCGGGGCTCCCATGATGGTGGATGGGGTGGATTGTTGTGTGGTGTGCATTATGGAAGGAGAGAGGGTAGGTTGCACAATCTGTGATATGAGTTCCTACATGTAAAGATCACTGCAAGGGATCATAAAATTAGTTCATGATGGGATGATGAAATTTCCCTTGGAGTGCCATATGTTGTATGATAAACATTGGTATAATACAAGGTGGTAATTGGGTCCCATTCTACTGAATATCTATGAGTACCTGATTACTGACACATCCACTCATGGAACTTACCATGTGAACATACACTAGATGATTTATGAACGTTTCTATAGCACTTATAGTTGGGATCTTGTTAGTGTCTACCTAAAAGTGTCAAATACATGTAATTTTCTATAGATCAAAGGAATCCATTGCATTGGAGTTATCAATTGTTGGGTCAGATGAAATAGCTACCTGATTAAGGGCCATATATTTCCTCTTCTTAGATGCTCATGTGATGGGTGGCATGAAAAGAGAGGTCCTAAATATGAATGCAAGAGGCAAGAGAAAATGCAAGGATTGTCCTAAAAATAATAAGGATGATGATGCTAAGATGATGATCTAGGATGATACTAGCTACAATGATGGGGACGCTTCCTAAAAGACTAAGGATGATTTTGTGAAAAAGACTAATTTAAGGATTGCTTTCCTAATGTACGATCAAGGTGGATATGATTTCCAAAACCTAGGAAAAAATTGTGGTCTTCGGCTAACGAGATTATTGGTCAATGTGAACCAACCTTTTGCTCAAGGTGATGAGGTTTCACAGACGGAGGGGGTTATCTTAGAACACTGTGTCGTTCTAAAGATACCTAAGATGATGATCCTTGATTTAGGATGAAGGGTAAGCAATTAAAAATAGGCTAGGATACCAAGCAAAGGATGCAATTTCTAGGATGATTAGGATTGCTAAAATTTGATGCAGGGTTGCTAGGATTGATCTAGGATAGAGTAGGATGCGGTAGGATTGACCTAGGATTTGCTAAGATTGGTTTAGGATTAACTAGGATGGGTGAAGAGGTTGGGATTGGTTTGAACTCTAAGTTAGGTGGTTGAGATAGGTTAGGTTAGGGGTTAAAGGGAATATTAATGAATTGAATTACATAAATAACACATTCATTTAATAATAGGGGAATAGGGCTTTAATTAATTATTAAGCTATTGGTTGCTTTTAATAATTAATCAAGACTATAGCCAATTAATTGAATTAATTACGGCTAGGGGATGACATAGTTCAATTAGGTAATGCTTAATTACTTAGCTGATATGTACCAGAAGACACTAATTATGATTGAATTAGGTTAATCAGATTTAGGTGTCTCCAGTTAGGATAAATGAGAGGGGGGGGGTGAATCAGTGGCCTCAAAAATTAATCCAATATTTCAACCAAAACTTTATACCACAAATATAAAACCTCTAGTTATCTTCATTCCTACAAGATGTATGCCTTGTGTGAATTTAACATGTATATACTTCTCAAAGAATATACTATTTATCTTTTCCTTAAGCTTTACCAAATAGAACTTTATTTTTCTAAACCTTTACCGAAATACAGTATATAAACTTAGTGTTTACTGATCAATCCTATTTTAGTAATGTGTAAAGAAAAACATCAAAGCAATGAACCATATAGACATTTGACACATGGATTTTTAACGTGGAAACCCTGTTAAGGAAAAAACCACTTGGGACCGGTAACCCAAATTTTTCACTCTTCTGAAGTGAGCTCGGTGAAGAGCCAACCCTGTTAAAGGTTACAAAAACACTGTTAAGTGTGACCTTGTTAGAGGATTTAAAACTAATAGTTTATCACTTGACCTAGGATTCACTATGTTGTCAACATGAAAACCTTTTGACACTCATTGGGATGTATCTCAATATATTAAGGATGGTTAAATCCCACTCTGTTAAGAGATTTTATGAATCAATGGTTAAACTAAATTAGTAGATGATTTGTTCATTAATACAACTTTGAATTGTATATTTTTAGATCTATTGTAAGTCCATAATACCTCTCTGATAAATGTTCTCTTCAATTCCTTTTCTCCCCTTCTTTCTTCTTGGTGAATGTTGTTTCTTCTTTGTTGCTCGGTGTTTGCAAAATTCTTGGCTCTGTCCTTTAGCCTGTATGATCAGATTTGCATGAAGACTTCTTATCCTCACCAGAATTCTTTTTAGCATTCCTTTCTTTAATAATGCATTACTTGTCTCTTTATATAGACATGATTTCACCATTTTTTATCCTTATTTGTTTTCTTCGTTGATCACTTATTCATTTGTAAAGATTGCCATGCTTGCTTTAGTTTTATTTTGTAAAAATATCCTTGTTCTAGAACAAAACATGCTTTAAATCTCCTTCTTATCTTTATCTTTTATTTGATCGATGAAATAAAGTAAACAATCAGTTATCTCTAAATATAGCTCCTGCCTACTAAGTTGTTTTGACATTTTCTAACTTTAGTTCCTATCTGTTAACACTTTAGTTCTGCTCGGTGACTACTGTAGATAGCTCAGACATCAACTTCAGTTCTAGTCACTGACAACTATAGTTAGCTCAGTAATGTTTTCTTGGGTATCACTTGCTCAGATAACACTGTCTGTTAGGTAACATTGTGAACTTCAATGCTCAGGGTTCACCATCCATCGGGGTTTACTGTCACTTGGTCTATATAATTATCAACGACAAAAACTTTGTCTCTTTAGATCTTTAAATTTTTTGACAATATGTGTATGAGAAATAATACCATATCAAGTTGACATCAATGACAATACAATATATTAACTGATTCAATGTCTTGCATTTACTTTTTGCAGCTCAGTGATCATCAACTTTGTCATCTTCAAATATTCAATTAGTTATAGTTCATCAATCTCTCCCTTTGGCATTGATGGTAACATACTACTAATACAATATGAAATATATCAGTTGTAGTTCATTAATCTCTCCCAAACTTATTGTTCTATAACCAATTCAAATATTTGTCTCTCGGTAAGCTCTTCTAGATTAGATTTGGTTCTTGTAGAATACTTTCTTCATTCTTCAATCTCTTCACTAGATAGATGTAGCAACTTCTAATTCTGTCTCTCCCTTTGTTTTTAGAATCTCTTCTCCATTTTCTGGATAGATATGCAGTGTTAACTTTTTCAATTCTCTCCCTTAGATGGATGTTTCTTTAAATCTTTCTCTGATGTTTCTCTCCCTTTGATTGTTCCTCTCCTTGATGGATATTTTTTTTCTCTTTCTTTAGATCTTTCCTCCCTTATCTTTGGATATTTCATATGGATATATTCATTTAGTTCATCTCTCCATATTCATTAAGTATATCTCTCCCCTTGACAACAATTCCAAACATATAATATCTCTGTCCCTAATATATTCCTTGAATTTCCTCTCCAGCAACAATTTAGCTCTGTAGTAGCCATCAATTTCTCTGGTGTTTAGTGCAGATAACTACCTTGTTGTCTACTGATATATCTTTTCAGTCGATATCTCTGATTGCATCAACATGAATGATCTTCTAATAATGTGTAGGCTGATGTAGCCTTCTAGTCAGCTTAGTGACCAGTAGACAAGGGTCGGACCCCTAGTCTCTTCCTCAGGTACTCAAATGTATCTTTTGGAAATGGTTTTGTGAACATGTCTGCTAATTGTTCTTTGGATTGAACATATTCCAATATCACTTCTTTCTCTTGTACTTGTCCCCTTAAGTAATGATCCTTAATAGCAATGTGCTTTATCTTATCATGCATGACAGGATTCCTTGAAATGTTTATTGCACTTGTATTATTACAATAGATAATCACTGGATCAAGAATTTTCATATTCATACCTTCTAGTAATTGCTTGATCCATGCGATGTTAGAGAGATTTTTCAGAATTCTTTTGACACCAGTCATGTGTGATTCCTTGGGATTAGCAGAGAATCTTGCAACTATTCCAACTACATGCGTTATATCTTGTCATGCCTAAAAGTTGGACAAAGACAAACAATCAAAATTTTTTAAAACACACTAGAGAGATTAACTAATCTACCTCAAAGGGTAACAAGTGCACGCAAAATAGTGTAGAGGAGAAATAGTAACCAGAAAGGTCAAACTAGGAGGAATATCTTTCAGAGCTATCCTACAGGGATCCCTAAGCTACAGGCTGTTGGTTGTATTTCCTGTTTTTGCTGCTGTGCCTTGTTCTTTGCCTTGCTCTCTGTGAAATTTTCAGGTTTTCATGCCTATGCCTTACCCAAATTGTCAAAACCCTGAAAAAACCCTAAAGCCTAATGTTAAACGATGCATGTTTCAAACCCTCAGCCATGTCTTATATTTTTTCATTACCTTTTTCAGTCACTAAAGACATGTGCTTTAAGTCAGGTCGCTTGATCGCGTAACCCAGATCGAATATGCCAAAACCTCTCCCGACTTTGTTTTCACCTTATGTCACGTAGTCTCATTAAGAAATGGAATATTCTCTCAGTGTATCGAGACTTAGCGATTTCCTTTTAGTCGGGTTGTCGCTTGAAATCATGTTATGACCTTTTAAAAATGAATGGGACCCGCCTCAGTCGGGTGATCGCGAGAAGAAATGGCAAGTCAAAGAAATGTCTTTCGACTTTGTGATTCACTTCATGTCGCACGGTCGCTGGATCATCTTGGTCAAACAGTTAAGGATTTTCTTTAGTCACGTGGTCTCATGATAATTGGCGGTTAATGGATAACAGTCACGACTCAGCGACTAATGGTTTCATGCTAAGAGTTTTCCCTCAGTCGGGATGTCGCCAGAACAGGGGCGGTGACTCAATTTTCATAATATATTAAGTGGATCAAAGAATAGAGGACATCTATCACAGAACTAGTGGTTGTCATGAGATCGCTAGAAGAAGGAAGGGGATCACGCGATAACAAGACTAAGGTATGTTTTCCCTCAGTCGCAAAGTCTCCTGATAACTTAAAGGTATGAGAAAATGTATAGCGATTAAAAGACAGCCGTGCGATGAAGAAATAAAAGGATCTGACGGTGGTCGCGTAGTCTGGTGATAAAAGTGCCCCAGGGAAAAATTCCTTCTGACTAAGTGATTAAGGTATGTCGCGAGGTCGCTGTAAACAGAAAAGGGCATGTGCTATATAATAAGGTTAAGTTGATCTTATCACCCGACTCAGTGACTAGGTGTTGTTGTGAAGTCTTGAAAAGAGAAATGAACATCCAACAACTTAGCGATTACTATGAAAAGTTAAAAAACAAGGGTTTGTCGCCAAGTCTGGAGAAGATGGATGAGTTAAGGTTAACTCCCCGTGACTTAGATTTTTGCATAGTCGCCTGACCGCTAGAGAGACTTGGGTCAGCCGAGGTAGAAGAGTTACATTGTTGCCAAGTCTGAAGAGTAAACCATGGTTAAGGAAAAGTGCTCGCGACAAAGAGACTTAATGAGGTCGCGAGGTCGCCTGATAACAGGATCTATAAAGCGGCGCCAAGTGGAGGATGTGACAGAGAAGATCACCCGGCGGCCAATCAGATGCATGAATTTTTGATTACTGTGTACAAAAGGTAGCTGAGATGTATGATAGAAGGTGAATCAGAGAGTGCCATGTCAGCTGTCTTAACCATTTTATCATTGTGCCAAAGTATTCATGATTTAAATTTTATTTTCTGTCACCTCGCTCAACTACGGCTAGGTTTTTCAATGTTTCATGGCATATCAAATTAATGGCAGAACTGACATTTTTGAATTTTGAGCCATGTACTTTGAATCCTTTGGCTATAAACAGGGGAGTGTGCATTCATTCCTATTCACCATATTTTATGATCTCAGAGCAAAGTTATTGTTTTAGAGCAAAAGGGTGATATTTCAGAGCTATTGCAGTGTTCTAGGGTGATTGAGATTTCTAAGAATTATAGAGAGTTGTGCTTAGATATATCATTTAGATAGAGATTCGAAGTACTGAAAAACATGAGTACTACCATGAGCATGGCGTCTACTAGTGGAGGCAGTGGAGAGGATCCTAAAGGAAAACCTAGCTTCTCAGATGAGTTTCTCCAGCTGCTACCAGGGTCAACTCAGAATAGAAAGATTGATGCTGGTGTTTTCAAAGACGATTTCAAGGACATCAGGGATGCAGTGACCCCAAGAACAACAGGTTATTCTCTGTTTACTTACTTTTATAAGAATTCTGATAAGCCTATCCCTGTGTCAAACCCTTGGATATCTGGTTCGGGTAGGTTGTTAGTGCCTGATGTATTCCTGGATGTTGACCTATTTCTGGAACTGGCTAATCATTATGATGTACTTACAAAGACCATCAAAAGAGAAGATGGCACTAATTTTCTTGTCCTAAATAGAAATTCTTTTATGCAAGCATTTGGCCTATTTAGCACCATGTCAACCAAAATTGACATGAAGAAACAGGAGAAGAGAT
>MU227366.1:5611986-5633649 GCA_018584345.1 Thuja plicata
ACGAAGAAGGACCTTATCCAGTCCTTAGCAATTAGGCTTTTCTTGTCTCTGAATCAGGAGTAAAAGGTACAAGGTTCACATAGACATTTCAAGCATTGTGATTCATACAAGAAAAATCCCTAACACAGGCTTTGATCCACACACAAACTGAGGTAGTTGACCAAAAGTAAACTAGAGTTGACCAAAAGTCAACTATACTCTAAAATGCATGAAAGGAAGCTACTAGGGTCTCCTAAACCCTTAGGAAGAGTCACGCACACAAATCAAGATATTTGACCAAAAATTCATCCATTACCGAATGGCGTGAAATTGGAATCCTATAGTCTAGAGGGTACAGGGAACACTTGGTTTGAAAATCAAGACAATCGGACATGGTTTGGCCATGGTTGATCAAAAGTCAACTGTGTACAAGTTTGGTCAAAGGATAATGAGAATACCCTTAAAGGTGTATACCACAAAGAAAAGGGTTTAATAAGATTCCCCCTTGATGATAAAGATGCCGAAACACTAATAACTTAAAACGTATTATTTAAGTAAATAATAATTTATGCCTAGATGTATCATTAATTAAATAATATCCCCTATTTAAAACAAAAGTCTAACATAGTTAAAAGTTTATAATTTTACTCACATAGTCCCTATAAACATATCTATTTAATGTCTACAGAAAATCCATTTATAAGTCCCATTTTAAACCAATAATTTTAACCTTAGATAAATATAATTTGTCCTAGTTAAAAATAAATCAAATCTAAAACTAAAGCAAATCTTAAAGCAACATTTAATTTATCTTCTGAAACAAATCTATTTAATTAAATAAATCCAATCTAAAATTAATTTAAAATAAAATAAAATCTAATCTAACCCTTTCAAGATAAATTTATTTGACCACATTAAAATATATAAAAGAAATTTAATAAATGCATAAAAATGAAATCCTACATTAATATTATTCCAACTTATAGATTTTCAATACACAAAAAAAAATCCCTCTTTTCTTTTATTACATAAATTTTGGCATAAATAATATTTAAATGAAACTTCTACCCCTAACTTAAAACTACATATCCCAAAGAAATAAATAATAATTCTAAAACATTATTTATAAAACTAAAACCCAGAACTTAAAAACTCTGCACATTCATATAATTATAAAACCCTAACAATCTCTATGGTTTGCAGGGAAGGTTGACATGGAGGAAGCGACGACAGATTTGTTGCAGAGGGTAGAGGGACACAAGGTTTAGGAGGTGGAGGAGTCAGCTAGGCGGCGCTCCCCCACACACCCCACTCTGTTTCGCAGCGGTTGGAGTCGACGACCGCGGCCAACGCAGCTCCCCCTACGCTAAATAGAGGGGTAGGCAATGGTCAAAGTGGCTCTCCCACAGACAGTGGGTAGGGGTAGGGCTTCGAACCTCCCCGCCCACACAAAAAAACAACTTGAACTTTTTTTTTTAAATTTTAAAAATGCTGCGTAAAAACATAAAATTTATTAAATGTTTGTTTTTATATTTGTTTTTTAAAATAAAATATTTTATAATAACAATGAGATCTTTTTAATAAGATATTATATGATTGACATATTAAAAAAAAAGGGATAAATTAATTAATTTACTGGTGTATTTTGTCTGAGACAAAATAGTGGGCATGCCTCGTAATTTTTTTGAAATTTTATTTTCCCATTAAAACCTATATTTTATCCTTAAGATCTTGGTGGAAGTAAAGTTTGAATTTAATCAAAAAAAATAATTTAATTTTCTAAAATCTACCAAGTGTCAAAAATATATATTTTTATTTTTAAGAACACTAAACAACAATTTATTTATTTGAGCCTTCACAAATAATATCTAAAAAGAAATGGGTTCTATTTTTATTCTTTTCTTAATTTAAACAATAACAATTTTTCCATATAAAATCTAATAAAAACACATGAATTACAAATTTTGAAAAGCATGATCTGGATTAAAATAACTCATTTATTTGAGCAATAGATTAAATAATTCCTTTACATTTCAATATCAACTTTACTATAAGGCTATACTTTCCTTCGTAAGCATTTTGACAACATACATAGTATTAGTATTCAACATCTTCTCTTTGATTTTCAGTATAAAATAAAGAGTATAATTACATTCAGATTTTCTTTCACAAAAAAAAACTTACTAACAATACAAGGATTACAGTTTCCTCAAGGTCTTAATTCCACTTTCAATATTGAAATCTTCATATAATAGGTTACAAAGCCATAAATTTTTGGTGGTTTCCATCTTCTATAAAAAGGGTATATACTATCTTCTACTACCAGCTGGGACCTGTATAGTTGAGGTTGACCATGGAGGCTCACCTCCCAACCTAGACCTTTACAAGGTCACCCCCAAGCTTGGGGATCCAATTTGGAACATGATACAAACATACAACACTTAATTTACATAAAACACTCACAGGAACACATAAACAAGAAAAATTCAAATACAAGGTTGAACAGGAGGAAGGTCTCCAAGAGGCCTTCCTGAAAATAGGGGTAGTGGTAGACCTCATAGTAGGAGAAAGCCAAGTATCATAAATGAAAAAACAAGCCACACATGGACTTGAAATGACCATCTACACAAGATGCAGTCACGAAATAACCTCCTTATGCCCCCCAGGTGCCCTTAGGCCCTATTAACATCATGGGTATCATGAAACCCCCTGTCTTTCCCTCCACACATGGCAGACTCTACACTAAATTGGAATCATTTTCTACTATCCCCTTCAAGGTTACTCTTCCCTCTGAAGGGTGAGTGTGCCTGAAATATACCCATTCAAAAAGAAACACTAAATAAACACTAAAAAATTAACACCAAATATTTCAGCTTTGAAAATAACTTCAAAATACATAGGATTCCATTATTGGAGTTTCAAGCTCAAGAACACCAAGAAACCATGCAATCTACTTCTAAATAAGACCAACCTTTATCCAAGCTAAGATGAGATGAGGATTGGGGATGAGCGATCCTTCCTAATTGTCCTTCTCTAAAAGCTCATTCAAACTGAAATTTGCCTCTAAGGGTAGAGAGTGGGTGAACACCCAACTCCTAAAAAATTTCCTAAATAGGCAAACCTCCAAGACTAACCAAAGGTGTCAAGACCCTAACCATCCCTTTACTAGCCATGTAAACATTAAATTGCAATAATTGCCAAATTTGGCACAATGAATTAAAACAAATGACATGGCTTATTCACATTAACATCTACTAATTGAAATACACACATGCAAACCACATTTATGAATAAAATATAGATACAATGAGGTCCATGTTTCTTTGTATAAACAAGACCTTGGAATGCACATAATATCACATAGGTTCCAATACTGGGTCCCTGATGTAGATCCATGGTCAACTATCCTTGCACACTTGTTGCACACATCAGTAGGTCCAAAACAACATGATATGAAAACATAATATGAAATCAATAATTTATTGCACATAACTATATCTAAATTCAAACTTAAATCAATAGCTCAGCAATTTCCTAAACCAAATTTCATCATATTACATCCATACATTCATTTCATATATGACATCATCATAAACTGAAACTGCATCAAAACATAAAGTATCTTGAGTGTACCTTGATTACATAACTAGGTACTAAATATATAACATGGGATTCAACAGATCCTCAAATATATAAAAGTCTCCAATAGTCAAAGTATAACTAAGCATAAAACTACTAGAAGCATGAAGGATAAAACAGTAAAACTATGACAGTCTAATTTAGGTCTTACATCCACCTCCTCTAGGCATGAACTTCCTCCTGAAGTTCATCGAATAGGTGAGGGTACTGTGATCTCATGTGTGTTGTGTCCTCCCAAGAGGTTGTAACCTCATCATAGCAATCCCACTGGACCGTAACCTGGTCCAGCTCTTGGCCTTGAAGACCCAAAGTCTACCAAGCCCATATATGAATTGGCTCCAATGCTAGCTGCCCATCCAACTCCACCTACAAGGCATCCCAATCTATCACATGAGAATCATCATATATATAATTCCTCAAAACTGAAACATGAAACACATCATGGATGCATGATAGGCTAGGTGGCTACGCTAAATGGTAAGCAACTAGTCCTATCCTCTCAAGGATCTCAAAAGGTCCAACAAAATGAGGTGCTAGCTTAGAGCCCTTTCCAAAATGGATTGGACTCTTATGTAGTCTCATTCTCAAGAAGATTTTGTCTCCAACTAGATAGGCTTCATCAGTCCTCTTCACATCTGCATACTTCTTCTGCCTATCTTGAGCTTCTACTAGATGCTACCTAATCATGGTCACCTACTGTTCCATATCTATGACTAGCTCAGGACCAATGAAAACTCTATCCTTGATCCTATCCCAACTGAGTGGGGTCCTACATGGCCTACCATAGAGAGCCTAATAGGGAGGCATACCCAAGGAAGTATGGTGCCCATTATTATAGGCAAACTCCACTAGGTGTAGGTATTCCTCCCACCGTGTCTGATGGTCCATGATGTACATGCGAAGCATGTCCTCTAACACCTGATTGACTCTTTCGGTCTTCCCATCTATCTCAGGATGATAAGCTATACTAAAGTTAAGCCTCATGCCCATAGCTGCCTAAAGTTCTCTCCAAAAGGATGAAGTGAAGAGAGAATCTCTATCCAAGATGATCTTACAAGGTACACCATGAAGTCTGACTATATCTCACAAAAACACCTGCACCACCACTGGTGCGGTAAAGGTAGTACACACAGGTGAGAAATGAGCGACCTTAGTCAACTTATCGACTATCACCATGATGACATCATGACAAAGAGAAGACATAGGAAGACCTACTATGAAATCAATAGATATGGTTTCCCATTTCCACACTGGTATCTCATGAGGTTGAAGGAGACCACCTGGATGACGGTGCTCTACCTTCCCCTTTGGCACTCAAGGCATCTAGCTACTATCTTTGCAATCTACAATTGTAACCACTTGGATTTGGTCTATTCTGACTATGGACCCTATTTTCCCTAAGTGTGATCATACCCTCTCTTATGTTCAAACAAATCTATTACCACTTGGCATAATTCTTTGAATCAATTTAATGTCCTAGATAATTTTTATCACTAAATTATATTAACTATTATAGCCATACAATTTAAATCAAAAACAAATTCAAACATGACTATAGTATTTAATTATAAAAGAATTAAATAAACCCCTAAATCAATTGTCCACTTGCAAATAACCCATTTCCCTAGCCTATTTAATTAAATTAAAATGGCTATAGTCCCCTTAATTATTAAAAAGCAATAAAATCCTTAAATAATTAATTTCTATATTTTGAATGAATTAAATAAGTTTAATTCATTTCATTTATATTCTCTTAAACCCCAACCTAACCTATTTCAACCAGTTCTATCCTGGGTTCTAAACCATCTCAACCTATTCCCCCCATGCTAATCTAATCCTCATTCTAATTCTATCCTAACCCCCTCCTAATGTTGTCACATTCCATTAAGGAATGATTAACAACTCAATCCACTTGAGAAAGTCAACTTTCTCAAGCATGACTTCTCTAAGGACCAACTTGCCAAGTTGAGCCTTACTCCCTCCCATGTCTCTTAAATGAATTTCATTAATGACTCATTAATAGATATTCCCTCTTGCACATCCCTCATTAATGACCAAGGCATTAATGGCTCTTACACCTCATTAATGACCTTACGGTCTCCATTAATGAACCTTGTCTCCTGTCTCTCTCTCTCATTCCTCTATAAATTGAAGGGATTTCGAGCTCATAATAAGCCTCAATTTTTTAATAGTAGTGTTGTTATGCCAATATTTTGAAGGAATCTCAAAGCATTGTTATGCTACCCATTCCTTCCTAGCTTCATGCACACTCCATAGTTACTTTCTTACATAGCTATAATGCCCATTTTAGACTAATTTGCATGCTTAAATAGTCAAATAGTTTGTTTTAAACTTAAATCTTTCATGCTAGGTTGTTTATGTCACTAGTATTAGCATAATCTGAGGGCTGTTATGTTATTTTCTACACTCATCCTAGTTAGAAAGTAATAGGTCGATGTTAGGGTTTTATATTCTCATTAACCCTTGTTTCTCACTAATAGAATGACTTATTGAAGTGTTGTGTCGCAGGTAACAGGTGCACAAATATACACACACATTTATGGCACCCATCGTGGGGCCTAATTTGCAACTTAGTGTCATTTTGAACCTATTTTTCACTAATTTTCATACACGGGATTTTTTTGTAGGGTCATTTCTGGTCATTCTGGATCATATCCAGGATACGCCCTCACACTGTAGAAAATAAGGCTCGTATCCAGGATTTCCTGGATCCTTTTCAGTTTAGGCTCACATTTGGGGAGCATGCTATCACATCTGATAAGAAAGGTCATATACGGTATACTGTATCACATTCAGTTATTTTAGGCTCGCATCTGGTTAGAAAATTTGCACACTTTATTTGCCTAACTCTAACATCTTGACCGATTGTGTTTTTGATATATTGCAGCATAACATTTGTTTGCAGGTTGTTATGGAAGGTTTTTCATGGGAGTTGAAATAATGGATACTAACTTGGTTTTTTAGGTTGCCAACCCCCATCTTGACCTCTATTTACAAGCTTTCAAAATTAAGATACATTTTCCAATCTATCACTAAACTGACTAGAGGACTATGCTCTTTTCCTTTTAAGGAAAATCAGAATGCTCTTTTCCTTTTAAGGAAAATCAGAAACTCACACATCAGTTTATGGGTTGAACAGAATTTGGAGTTAACTGAACAAGAAATCACATCGTATAATTTATTTTGGATCAGTAAATGAACAACACAAATCACTAAATATTGTGGTTCAAAGAACAAGTTCAACCGTATAATTCATTTTTGGGACACAGAAATTGAACAAGAAAACTCACTAAATATTGTGGCTAATTGAACAAGGAAAATCTACTTTCAAGCATCTTGTTTTCATTAAAATAGGAACATCTAAATCAGGCACAACATTGCTTGAGGGAAAGAACCAATTTTCTTGACTCTGTTTTGGGAGAAAATGACTTAGATTAGGAGAGTATGCTCTTCTTCTTCGGAAGAATCAGAAATCCAGACATCCAAAGCTCTCCAATCCTTTGTTTTCATATTTAATAGTAGAGGGCCTGCCGATTGAGGAAAAATCTTCTAGGAAAGACCCAAGTGAGGACAGGTTTTACGCCAAACCTTCCAACTCACTATAAATAGTTGATTCCTCGTAAGCTAAAGCCTCGGAAGATGGAGCCAATTTTGTTCATGGAATTTTGACATCATTCCATGAACATGCTTGGGTATATGTAGAGCGGAGCCGCTTGAATTTTGCATGCAAGACTACATATATTCAGGTACTCGTAGGGCTATATGCCTCAATTTTGCCTTGTGCAATTCTATGGGGGACGGTTTTGAATGGATTGCCCAATAATCTACAACAATTTCAACTGAACAAATTCTTGATTCACCCCCGAAAGGGTGATAATCTTTGTGCAAAGAAAAAATTAATTGCCCCAAGGCACTCATCATATCCTGCCCTCACTTGCATTTGGAGTTGGCTAATAAAGCATCATGACTAGAGCCATTGCGTGCTTGGTGATGGCTGTATTCTGATTAGCATTTGATTTTGTACCTGAGTCAATGAGCAAAGATTTTCATCTTCCACCTAGAGAATAGGAAAAAGATGAGTGTCTATTTCACCCTCCTAACAATACAAATCTATTTGACATGTTTGCAAAATCATTAAAAAGATAACATCTTCAAAACAAACAACAACATTCAATCCCGGATCAACGCATGTGTTTTTCACTCACCCACGGGCCTCCAATATCAAACTACAATCAGACAAACTTCATGCACTTCCAAAATGAACTTTTTAGAATTGATCAAAACTGACAAAGGCATCATAAAATTGCATCATGTATGTCCTATATTGCATTTGGTATTTAGGATCGCATCCGGTATACTACCTTTCATTTGGTCAGCACATAGTCGCATCTAGGATTTAGGCTCGCATCTGATTTCATCAGAGGCTCGCATCTGGGAGCTTGCATCTAGGATAGTGGGTACTTGCAAAGGTATTTCTTAGAAGGTATTAGTTGATTTAGGTACCCTTTTGGCTCTTTAGTCTATCCCTGTTGTCTTTTTTGGTCTCCTTGTTGAAGTTTCAAAACTTTTTCAAAATGTCTACCTTGCATGCTTAGTCAATCTTTCACAACTGGTTCAATACATGTGGTCTACCGGCTTTCTACCAACAACCTTGTTCCTAGCTCACTATCAGAGTATTCTAACCCTCTAACATTGGAATCATTTACATCCAACAATAACAAATAGTTACTCTTACCTAGACACACCCACTTGAACGGTCTAAAACTCTCACTTGCACTATTGGGAAACATTGACAAAGTTGAGAAACAACTTCATGGTTAACACAAGATGCAACAATTACACGTCTAAAGGATTGAAAGTGCCTCCTAAAACACCACACTTTCAAGGGGAAACATCTCATAGTTCCCTACTTGATCTATACTCCCCACAAATGGATAGCGACACTCACAAATGGAGTGAGGCTTTTGAGGAATATAACAATGGAAAAAGGCCCGAAGATACGGATGAGGAAGAACCTAAGTTTGATCATCCCTTATTTGAGTCTGGCAGTGAGAATGAAATCACTGAAGAAGAATATGAAAAACTCAAGCAGAGATAGAGATTCCATAAAAAAATGTAGAAAATGATTGACAAGGATAAAGAGAAATACTTCCTCCATTAGCATCCACAGGTGTCAAATTACCTAAGGATTATGATGTAGAAAAGCTCAAAGAAAAGGAGGTACCAACTCCTATATTTATTCTCGCCAAGAAACTCACTTTGATGCAAACATAACTCACAAATCTCAAATAAGAGAAAGAGAAACCCAAAACACAATACTCTTTGGACACCACTTGTTCATTTCCTTTTGATAAGGGTATCACTATGGTCCCATTTCCTCCCAACATGGCAAGACCAAAGTGTGACAAGTACACAGGAGAAACTGACCCACACAATCATGTGAGGGAATTTTGTGCTCTAAGCATAGAATACATGCATGAACCTACATACCTCATGCGACTTTTTCTAGGAAGTTTAGGAGGTAATGCCATGGAGTGGTTCTCAAAACTGAACCCTAAGGTCAAAACATTCAAGGAGTTGATCCGTCGATTCATCCAACATTACTCCTACAACAGCCAACATGATGTAACTATGATGGACCTATGTAATACCAAACAAAGAACTAGTGAATCATTTACACACTTCCTACAAAGATGGAGGAAGATTTTTGCACGATATTCAAGGGCCATTCCTGAAATAGAGAAGATGGAGATGTTCATTAATAATCTAGTGCCTAAATTGAACTATGCATTACAAATGCAAGACTCACCAAGCTTTGATAGAATTATTAAAAATACCCTTTGTATTGAGGAAGTCATGGTTAAAAGGGGAGAGACCACCCTTCAAAATGAAAACAAAACCAACAACTCCAACTCCAAGCCTAAATGGTGGAAGCAAAACAAGAATGTTGTTAATTATGGAGTGGTTTACGCCTCTAACATTAATCCTAAACCTGAGGTGTTCAATCTAACTAATAGCATGCAGGCAAGCAAGGATGCCAAGATTACGATCCCCATACCCAAAGCAAAAAATGATAATAGCAAGGGTTAGACATGGACTTCAAAACCTCAAAGAACTTTCACTCCTTTGGGAGAGCCTCTCAAGACTATTTTAAAAACACTATTGGATAACAAAGTTCTCACAATCTCAGATTCTAAACCATGGGAACCAATGGTCGAACCTAGGCGGTGGGATGATAATTCCTATTATGTCTTCCATAAAAACAAGGGAAACAAGACTAATAATATCCTTAAGCTCAAACATGCCATTCAAGACCTGATTGAAGGAGGTAAGGTCAAAATGGATGGACACACTACCAATGAGGATCATAAATCATTCAACAAACCCTTTCCTAATTATAAAAAAGGAGAAACATCTAAAGGGAAAGGTAATGAAGTCAACTACACCTATTCCAACAATGACAATGTGATCAATATGCTCAACATTAAAACTGAGTCAATCAATGTGGTCACAATCAAAGGTGTCTCATTCCACTCAAATGTCATAACACAAAGCCAAGCATAGGTCACGATCAAAGGACCCCCAAAACCAACATCGACGTCCAAGATTCCTACCATTACTATTCTTAAACCAGAAGAAAAACATGTGGTTACTATTCCTGGAGACAAATATGACTTGGTAGACCAATTGCAATGAACCTCTGCCAAAATTTCCATTTTTGAGTTGCTCAAAATATCTAGAGTACATAGGGGAATCCTAGAACATGCTCTACATGCTACTAATGTCACAAAGGATATTGATATAGACAAATTCCAAGCGATAGTCAATCACATCTCCGCGCCACATTACCTCTCCTTTTTTGAAGAGGATGATAAGTCATTAACACATCCACATAATTAACCCCTCCATATTGAAGTCCTTATTTATAAATATTGTGTTAGATGTGTGTTGATAGATGGGGGTGTAGGATTGAATATTTGTACACTTGTTCTAATCAAGAGACTGGGTCTCTCAGAACACACTATTGACTCTAGAAGAAAAATAAGTATCAAGACCTATGACGTGGAAGATAGATCATCTAAAGGTCTTATTGTTCTACCTATTAGAGTCAGGCCAATTGAGAGGAATGTCACATGTCAGGTACTGGATCTACCCTTAGCCTACAATTTCCTATTATGGAGACCATGGATTCATGAAATGCAAGCTATATCATCTACTTACCACCAGTGCATAAAGTTCCCACATAATGGGGTGGAAGTGACGATTCTTGCAGATGCTATTTACACTTGTAACAATATCAAAGCTGGTAGTATGATCCCACATAACAAGGAGGCTATGGATGCAATTTCTCCTAAAACTACCAAGGACATGGTTATGAAGAGTTTTGGAAAAACCTTAAAACTTGAAGAAATAGGTATGGGAGAGTACAAGCTGGACTTGACTCCCTCACTGACAGAACTTCAGTATCACCAAGGTCCTATGGAAAAACTTCCTCGACATTCACACCTATAGCATCCAAGGAGCCAGAAGTAAAAAAAGAAACTAGCATGGTAAATGCATCCACATATTTTTTAGATAACATAGAAGAATAGGCAGTCTTGGACTGGATTTACAAAGGAGAACTGGTAGAAGCTGAGGTCAAACATGTAGAGATATCCTCGGAATAGTATGGCAAAGGATATGATTTCCTCAAACAAATGTGATACAAAGGAAAGGAACCTCTAAATGACACAGGATGAGGGCTCATTGAACCTATACCCATGGAGTTCTAAAATACTAGAGACAAAATAGGACTAGGTTTTAATACTAAAACATATAAACCTGCTTCAAAAGGTAGTCCAAACTCAGATAAAGGGAGTGATGAAACAGACGAGCTAGAGCAGTGGTCCTATGAAAGATTATTACATGTTGGCACAGAGGATCCCAACTACCAAGGAGAATGCTATGTACCCAACTTTGAGGTACCACAATATCTTTACACCCCTTTGATAGCACAACCTCCCATTCAGGAGGTAGGAGAGACCATAACAACTGGTCCAGAGATATCATTAATAGCAAAAATTACTCAAGAGACACCCCAAAAATAGGATTTACATCCTAACTGGGGGAAATTTGTCATAGTTTCACATGTCCTTGATCTACCCCACTTTGATCCATAGGTAGCTAACCACATACATTAGATAACCATTGTTGAATACTTAAAAAGATCCGATGATGAGGTCACGGACTCTCATGATTATGAATGGGAAGAGCTATCTGTCGCCACTAAAGATATTGGAATAGATACAAGTCATATGTTTGCGGCACCCTTAGCTCCTCATAAATAGTCTAACACTACTCCCAATGACACTGATAATCTTGAAGCAGAGGAAGAGTTCCTTCCCTCGATCATTGATGAAGAAACTGGTGATTACATAAGTCTAGAAGAATTTCATAGGCTACAAGCAAGAAGCCTCCTTTTACGGAGAGATGACGATGAGATTTCTACTAAAGAGTCACTAGATTTTGGTCCAGATATGACTAGAAATGACCCTTTTAATGAATATCTCACTCTTATTGATCTAAACATTGAATAAATTAACTTAATAGACCATGTCATGTCGGTTAATGGTCTTGATGCTAATAAGATGTTGTCCTTCCCAGAGACTGACTCCCTATCATTGGTACTTCTAGACCTAATTGATTAGGCTAAAATAGATCCTACTCCTATCCTAGACTTTCCCAATGACTATACCCTAGCTTGCTAGCTCAATGATTATGAACCTTACCCTTCTTCCACCAATGCAAGGAGTGAGAACATGTCACAGGAGGATGTCAAGTTTCTCAGTCAAAAACTAAAAATTAAAAAGAAAAGGAGGACTGATGGTGAAAACCACTCTGTGGCAGTATCACATCCCAAAATAGTAAAGGAAAAATATGTATCCAGTGGTGAAAACCTCTCAAAGGTGCCAAAGGATGAGACTCCTGATATCCTCCCTGAACACTTTCAGAAAAGGTCTTAAGTACTAATTGAACCAACACAGCCAATAAATTTGGGCACTGATGAAAATCCTCAAATAGTCCACCTTGCACAATCCTTGTCTGAAGAAGAGAAGACAAAGCTCACAGAGTTCCTGAGGGAGAAGAAGATCAACTTTGCATGGTCTTATACCGATATGCCAGGGATGGATCCTAATCTAATCATGCATCACTTATCTATAGCTCCCGGGATCAAGCCTGTGAAATAAAAACTTAGAAAAATGCATCCTCATGTTGCGTTATTAGTAAAATCAAAGCTAGAAAATTTATTGAAGGCTGGATTTATCAGAGTCATTGCCTACATAGGGTGGATCTCCAATGTGGTCCCTATATCTAAATCTGGTAAATCTATCAGGATCTGTACTGACTTTAGAGACTTGAAAAAAGCATGTCTGAAAGATGACTTCCCTCTACCTAACATTGACATGATCATAGACCTCACAATAGGCTACCAGTTGTATTCTTTAATGGATGGATTCTTGGGCTATAACCAAATCAAAACCACCCTGAGGATCAAGAGAAAACTGCATTTACATGCGCATGGGGCACCTTTTGCTAGAACGTCATGCCTTTCAGGTTAAAGAATGCCGATGCAACATATCAAAGAGCCATGACAACTATATTCCATGAAATAATGCACAAGAACATGGAGGACTATGTGGATGACACATTGGCTAAATCCAAAGAAAGAGGTACTCACATTGTTGACTTAAGAAAGATATTGGATCGAATGGAATAGTTCCAACTTAGGCTCAACCTAAAGAAATGTGCCTTTGGGGTCCAATCAAGGAAGCTCCTAGGATCCATTGTTTTAGTGAAAGGAATTGAGGTAGGCCCCACTAAAGTCAAGGCTATACTAGAGACGGCTCCTCCATGCAACATCAGTCAAATGAGGATGCTATAAGGGAGACTCCATTCCATCAGGAGATTCATGTCCAAACTTGCAAATAGGGCACAACGCTTTACTAAATTACTACATAAAGGGGTTACCTTCAAATGGGATGAACACTGTGAAGCAAACTTTAGGGAATTGAAAGGATACCTAGTTGCTCCTATTCTTATGGCACCTATTCATGGAAAGACCTTACTCTTATACATTTCAGCTACAACTACATCCTTAGGCATATTTCTAGCACAAGAGGATGAAACAAAGAAAGAAAGAGCCATCTACTATATTAGTATAACGCTAGTCACCTATGAGCTCAATTACAACATTATTGAAAAAGTATGCTTAGCAGTCATCTTCGCATCACAAAAATTGAGACACTACATTCTCTCTCATACAGTGAAGCTCATTGCTAAGATTGATCCTCTAAAGTACCTTTTGAGCAGAACAACATTAACAGGATGTTTGGAAAAATAGGTCCTGATTCTAAGTGAGTTTGATATTGAATACATAGAAAGGAGAGCTATTAAAGGACAGGTCCTCATAGATCAATTGTCTAATTCACCAGTCCAGGATGATGAACCTTTAACGATTGAATTCCCTTATGAAACAATCATGCATCTAACTGAATATCCATGGAAGATGTACTTTGATGATTCATTCACTCAACAAGGCTCTGGAGCAGGGGTCCTATTCATAACCCCTCAAGTGTACAAGATTCCCAAATCTTACAAATTGATATTTCCATCGACCAACAATATTTCAAAATATGAAGCATTGGTAAATGGTCTAAAGCTATATATGGAGTGGAATATTGTAGAGTTACACGTGTATGGTGACTCCCAACTAATTATCAATTAGGTCAATGGGGAGTATCAAACAAAAGATGAGAAGTTGATGCCCTACAAGAAACTAGTTGATGACTTGAAGAAGTACTTTGTCTTCGTCACCTTCCAACAGATACCAAGATCAGAGAATAAAGCTACATATGCTATGGCTACCTTGGCATCCATGTTACAACTTGAATAACATCAATTCTGATATGAATTCTTGGTGGAAGAACTATCCTATCCTGCCTTTGATACCCCTGAATACCAAGTAATCTGCGCTTTGAACACCCCAGACCAATCTTGGTATGCCAATATCATTGCTTACCTTTCTGACCAAACCATCCCTAACAATCTATCCAAAAATGAGAAATGATCCCTGATTAGGGTAGCATCATGTTATGTCCTCATAACTAACAATCTATATCGACAAGGTCTTGACGGTACACTTCTTAGGTGTTTAGAACTTGAAGAGTCCGATCTAGCATTAAAAGAAGTCCACGAAGGTGTATGTGAATCACACTCGAATGACTTTTCATTAGCAAATAGATTCCTTAGAGTGGGCTATTACTGGCCTACCATGGAGAGAGATGCTATTCAGTTTTCAAAAGCATGTCTTAAATTCCAGACACATGGAAATATTATTCATGCTTCTGCTAGATAACTTATACCTTTCATAACACATTGGCCATTTTAGCAATGGGTCTTTGACTTGGTTGGAAAAATATATCCCAACTCTTCAAATGGACACAAGTTCATCATTACGGCCACTAAGTATTTCACAAAGTGGGTCGAGGTTTTGTCGCTAATCAAAGCCACTGGAAAAGAGGTGGCTATGTTCATTCTGAACTACATTATTTGTAGATATGGGATACCCTCTTTAATTTTAACAGACAATGGGGTCCAATTTAAAAATCAAGACATTGATGACATTTGTGAACAGTTCCATATCACTCAACATTGCTCCTAAATATATTACCCTCAAGGTAATGGACAAGCTGAGGCATCTAACAAAAATATTCTAAAAATCCTACATAGAACTGTAAGTAAATCTGGCAGAGACTGGCATCTACAACTAAATCCAGCACTATGGGCCTACAGAACAAGCATAAAAACACCAACTAGAGCCACACCATTTGCTCTAGTCTATGGCGCTAAGGCAGTACTACCTAGTGAGGTTGAAATCCCATCTTTGTGGATATCTTTATAAGGTCTTGTTACTGAAGAGCAATACCGCATAGATAGGGTGAATTATTTGGACCTACTAAATGAGCGCAAACAACATGTATTGGACCATCTGAAGGTGTACCAAGAATGTATGTCCAAAGGATACAACAAGAAGGTTAAACCATGCAAATTTGAAGTGGGAGATCTCATCCTCAAAGAGAATCCTAAGAACTAGCCTAACAAAGAACAAAAAGGAAATTTTTAACCTAACTGGCTGGGACCTTATGTTATCACTGCCACTTTTTGGACTGGAGCTTATCAACTAGCTACACCTAAGGGAGATTTTCTTCTAGATCCCATCAATAATCTACATTTGAAGCTATTCTAGGCTTGATGTTTGGATAGTAGAGCCTGTACAAAAAATCATTCTTACAAAATACCAAAAACATTCAGAAAATTGATCCTGAAGAAATCCAAAAATAGTGGAAAAAGGTCCTACAAAAAGGGTATCCTTAGTGAAAACCTAGAAAATAGGCGCCTTGATACTAAAAAAATATTCAAAAAAGAAAAACTAGCAAAGAAATTGAAAAAGAGAAAATTACTTTGATAAGAACCTGGTAAAACAGGCATCTTGGTAGCAAAAAGAAAAGACAAGATCTTTCCAAGTGGTGAAAACCTGGCAATCAGGTGTCACTTGTGTTCAGCACTCCATCTATCAATGCACTACTGATACTAGGCCTTCATAATTATACTTGTGCTCAAACGCTGACTTCATTTCCTAAATGGTTATCTTATCCTCGCTTGGGATTTGGCTACATTTACGTCTTAGGAATAAGTCATTCTATACTGGGGGCATCTTTGCTGGCATGGTAGGTTGCAGTTGCTAGGTTTCTCTAGGATGGTTTGCCTCATGAACACAATGTTTCTTGATACATGCAAAATGATGTCACTTTCCAAAACAAGGGTGTCTTTTCAAACATCACATATCGAGACATGACATTTACATTAACAGAGTTCCTACAAGGCTATATTGGATCGCAAACATGAATGGATTATCCTATCAATGCACAGGCATGGAAACACCATATATCTTTATGGATTATTCCAATTTTCTAATTGATGAATCTTTACTGTGTTTGACATATGAATGAAGAAGTACTACTTGAACACACAGTTTGGCGTTGGTTTGATTATGATTCTTTTATGCCCCGATGATGTTTTCACCTAGGGGCATCTAAGTAATTATAAATTTTATTTGATTGATTCACAATTGATGAATTATTATATCTTCTTAGTTACTCAATGACATTTGTGCAAAGACAAAGAGTCACAAGGATATGGGGCATAATGTTTTCTTAATTTTTTGCGTATGGTGATTGTTCCAAATGATCCTATAAATTTCACCTAACTTAGATGTTTATGGTAAGAGCTACCACTATGGGTGGATAGCCGCATATATCTCGATCTTTGTTATGTGTAAATTACGGTGGGGTTGAAACAATTTCCTTGTCTCTAGATCTAGATTCTCACTAAGGTATACAAATTATAATGTACCCAAGGATGTGAATTTTCAAGGTCATTGCGGGTTCAATATCTTACCTTAATCAGAATCTAGTATATTAAAAGGAAGGTGACTATTTTTTTATCCTAGCTTCTATGCCTTGATGCCTAAGTCTATTTCTGACATTTCAATAAAACATAGTATTCATACTTTCATAATATCAATGGGTATTAGTGATGGTTGTACTATCAGGTGGTATCCGTTCTAAAAAGAGTGTCCAATGATGATGAAAAGCTATACATTTACATACCAGTGATAAAGTCCTAAGAGTCTTCATATCATTACATTTTTGAAAATAACATGGAACATGAATAAGAAAGTATAAGCATTAAAGGCATTTTTGAGCTCCAAATTAACTCAATTTCTTCTTCTAAATCAAGTTAATTACAACATCTATATTACTGATAAATCTGTTGTTGCACATCCATAGCATACATTTTGCATTCATAAAAAGAAGCAATAGGAAAATACCAAAACAAAGCATCCATGTATTGCATTTTTACTTTTTACATCCTAAGTGCATCCATACATCTATTTTGCATAAGAGAAAATCAAAAACATACATTTGCATATTCACATAAGTATCATTTAAAATATGTTTATATCAGTCATCAAATCATAAAATGATGTCATCATCTAAATCTAACTCATTAAGAGACCAAGATATCATCATATGTGAAAATAACTCTATCAAAGAAAAGAGACAATCATAAAGACCTATCAGAATCAGAAGTTGCATATATGTGTGTCCGAACATGGTACAAATCAAACAACATCTGACATAAAGAAAATCAGCATATCAAGGAGTCAGAATGAATCAGCTATACATATATGAATTTCATATACAAAAGAGGATCTCAGAAGGATCTAGATATACAATGTGAACTTAGATATAAAAAATATGACAATATAAATCAGCTCTGGCTCCCCCCTCTCCTTGATCTAAAGGTGGAGGAGGAGGAGGCATAAATGGAGGAGGAGGAGGCATCGTTCCCTTACACTGCTGAGCCAACCATGAAAATGACACTACTCTTTGCCCCTCTAGCACTATCGCATGATAAAGAGCATAATAATATGTGGCCCTTTGTCCCTGATGTGTGGTTGTGTGGGCCTGTATGTCTCTCTCTACTTGGAGTCTCTCCATTTGCCTGTCCCTGTCTATAAGCAAGGCATCTGATATAGCAAGCCTGGACTTTGCTGCTGTGGCTCTTGCCTCTAGAGCTATAATATGCACCCTTAGCTTCTCTCTCTCCTACTCACACCTAGAAAGAGGATCTCTATCTCTACTTGTATCCTGGCCCTGAGGCCTATCCTGTCCCCTGTCTTGTGGTCTATCATGTGACCCTTACTACCTCTATCTCTGCTAATCCCTAGTAAGGAGTGGACCAAGATCCCTATGAGGAGATACAAATCTAAATCTCTGGCACCTCCCCTATCCACTACCACTTTCACCACCTGTGTTGAAAGCCACACCACCGCCCCCCTATCATCTCCTTCATCATCCCCCTCATCTGGAGGAGGATGTCTGCCATCCCTACCACCATCCTGACCTCCATGTTTGTTGATAGGCCTGTCTCTCTATGCTCCTCCCCTCCCTCTGGTAGGATGATCCTCAGGATCATAATCTAAAGGCTCCTCTATGCGAGGAATGATCTCCTCTAGTATACTAAAATGAGGAAATGGGTACTAGAGAATCTCCGGGGCATATCCATCTGAAACACCTACATCAGCCACATCAAGGTGGAGATCCTAGTCTACTCCAACCATATCACAAATTTCCTGATGCGCTGTCTCATACCCCAGTTGGGCACTCCACAATGATGCCTCATCTCAGATCCGTGCATAAACAATGATATCCTATATCCTGCCCTGTCGTCGACCATACTGTCTCAGTATTTGGGTGTGAAGAAACCGCTCTATCACATATCTGGTTCTCCCTATGAGATATCAGCTCTAAAATAAATATGGCACCTATCGTGCATCAAAGGTCCACTCCTCGTAGTCTAAATATGGCCTCCAAATGACCTTAGTCATATCATCAAAGAGTCAACGCCAGTACGCAACCTTGCCCAGATGGGGCTGCTGAATAAGGTCTACATACATGTATAGGTAAGGCTTCTTCGGTACTCATTGTCTATCTACAATCGGCTGTGTAATAGGGATGTGCTCCCAGACCCAGATCTAAAGATTAAGGATACCCATAGTCATACTACAGATATAATGATATACTATCTCATGAAGCTCTTGATACATATGGGCTAAAATAAAACTGCCCCATGCAAATCTCTGTCTATGGGTAACCATCTACTCTAACATGTCTACCCAGCCAACCATGAATCCATGCTGACCTCTGTATGGCATCAGGATGCCACCTATTAGACCTTCTAAGTACATAGATAAATGATCATAATGATCAACCATATAATCCCATGAGAGATATATGTGATCAATCATATCATCCTGGAAATATCGACATCCAACACCAATCACCACATCAATCATCAACTCAAAATGCATTTCACCACCAATCATCAAAACCCAAAGTATCCACCATACATCATCCAGTCACTGTGATCCCCCCGGTTGGTAGATGGAAGGTGTTGTGCTCTAAGTGCCATCTCTCAACAAGAGCCATCAACAACCCTCGGTTTACCCCTATCTCATGTAAACCTATCAAAGAACGTAATCCACATTGGATCACTGCAGTCTGCTCATCATCAAAAAGTAGTCCAAATAGAAAAAAAAAATGACCTGGGTAGGTGCCGCAAAATGTGACTACCTCAAACTGGGTCTATTTTTACAAACACTGATACATCAGTATTCTATCTACAATAAAGATGTAGACTCCTAATCAGCTAAGTAATTCAAGGTTTGTGGTAATCAAACAAGTCCAAAAGACTAAATTTCTAAGTCTCACAACCAGATGCGATTTTGAAATGACAGGGTGTGATCTCCTTTACTAGATATGATCCTGGAAATATAGGATGTGATGGAAACCATAGGGTGTGATCCCTAAAATATGGAATGCGACCCTAAAAATAGGGTACGAGCTTAAATGGGCATGGTACAAAACATAGCCAACATGGAATTCAAAACACGAAAAAAACAAGGCAACTGGATGCAATCCAGAATATCCTGGATGTGATGCAGAAATATGGAAAAGTCAGATGCGATTCAGGAAATACTGGATGTGACACAGGTTTCACAGGTTGCGATCCAGAATACTAGATGCGGCTAGAAATTCAACTCGCTATAAAAGTTACATAATGCATGAAATTGAAATTTGCAAAATTCACAAGGTAGTTTCATGAGCACTTACCAGAGGTGGGTAGTCAGTCGGGTGCTAATGTCAACGACTCATCTCAAAATGATGCTTACTCACAGGGACTACCATCTTCTCTACAGAGCTCTCAAAATTACTATGGAGAAAAGTGAAAATGAATAGTGAAATGGTAATTTTTGAGGCTTATATTTGTCTTTTGAGCCCTTTAGGAGTTCCGAAACTCCTCCCAGGAAACTAAAACTACATTTCTATTCTCTTTTTAGTCAATTGGGAACCAAATCGAAGGTGCCTAAGATGTTTTCAGCAGCACAGTGCCATTTTTACGACAGTTCTAAAAATTGCGGATTTGTTTCATTTGTTCCACAAATCTGTCAATACTGCACATATTATCATAAATCTTGGCCTAACATCAGTTTATCAGTCTCATCACTCACATTTTCACATAATTAACTTGGTACTAGTGTGTGTAATCACCTAAAAATGGTCACATAAACCCTAGACCCCCAATCTCATCAATTAATCAAGAAACCCTAATCTTGATTAAACCTAAGTCCTAAATCAAACAGGCAATTATCGAATTCAAACTGATCTGACCTAAACCCTAGGTCCTAATTGATCATCATACTTAATTAATTAATTAATTCCTAAAATCACATTACATTGGCAAATAAACATTATGTTAATTATTTAATTGATATTATGACATATTAATTAAATAAAAATTATAAAATTGTCAATTAAATAAAAAAGGAATTAAATTAATTATAAAATCATAAATGTGCATTCAAAATCAATTTAATTATTAAAAATGCATATGACATCATCAAATCTAGTTAAGTGATTTATCAAAATGGAAACAATCCAGTTCCACTCGGTTAATTGATTCTCTACTGTTTATCATTTTAGAAACATTTCAGTTAACTGTGAACTGATTTTGGATGTTTCTATAATAACTGATCAGTCAATTCAGTTAACTGACTCTCTCGACCAATCAAATCACTTGCACATGGATTGTGCTTCTTCAATCGAATCTGAGCCACTCTTTGAAGTTCAATCTCAACCATCGATTCGAGAGATATTTCTATAAAAGAGAAACTCTTTTCCTTCACAAAAGATCCTAATTTTTGCTTAATATTATGATGCTGCATTTTCGTCCTTAGCTTTCTTGCATTTATAGCATTTATTTAATATTGTTGTTTACTTTCAATTCAAGCAAATCAATCTAATTTAGAACACACTTTGATTTGGTGTTATTAAAATGAATATCTCACATTTGATTTAG
>MU227366.1:5641715-5653256 GCA_018584345.1 Thuja plicata
ATATTAATTAAATAAAAATTATAAAATTATCAATTAAATCAAAAAGGAATTAAATTAATTATAAAATCATAAATGTGCATTCAAAATCAATTTAATTATTAAAAATGCATATGACATCATCAAATCCTGTTAACTGATTTATCAAAATGGAAACAATCCAGTTCCACTCAGTTAACTGATTCTCTACTGTTTATCATTTTAGAAACATTTCAGTTAACTGTGAACTGATTTTGGATGTTTCTAAAATAACTGATCAGTCAGTTCAGTCAACTGACTCTCTCAACCAATCGAATCACTTGCACGTGGATTGTGCTTCTTCAATCAAATCTGAGCCACTCTTTGAAGTTCAATCTCGACCGTCAATTCGAGAGAGATTTCTATAAAAGAGAAACTCTTTTCCTTCACAAAAGATCCTAATTTTTTCTTAATGTTATGATGCTGCATTTTCATTCTTAGCTTTCTTGCATTTATAGCATTTATTTAATATTGTTGTTTACTTTCAATTCAAGCAAATCAATCTAATTTAGAACACACTTTGATTTGGTGTTATTAAAATGAATATCTCACATTTGATTTAGTGCTTCTAAAACTGAATCTTAAGTAGCTTGGATGAACAAAAACTTGCATAATCATTTAGATTAATCAACATCTTACTTTCATCATATAGTTTTAAATCCTTCATTTAGGTTAGTGTGTAGTCACTGATCTTGCAATGATCTGAGAGCAAGCTCATACTCCTGCCTATTAGGAGGCAATAGGTCAATTCATTCACACATGCAGGATGAATTAATCTATATTCATTTCTGTATGTGATTGAAGAGCAATGACTATGTTAAAGTGTATGGCTAAATCAGAGGCCCATATTTAGCTATCACAGTGTGTTTATTTTTAAACACACCATCTTTTTCCACTTCTTCTACTCCATTCTTTCTTACCCTAACCGCTTTCTGCAAGTGATACGTTCTTTCAACTAAGGAGATTTTATTCTTTTCCTTCAATTTCGTTCCCCAGGGGGCATAATCACACTATCATCAATTAATTTTTTTCTTGAAACAACATTAAAAAGACTTCGTTATCAAACAAACTAGGGGCATAACAGTTTCCTTGACTAAATCAGAACTGTTAGATAGAAAGCTTTGGTTCTCATAAGTTGAATATCTTGTGCCCCCTCATTTTAAAAGATTCTTATTAAGCTCCTGGTAGCTTCATACTGGCTTTTTGGATGACAACCAAGTTCAGAATTGGTATCTTTAAAAATCTTTTATTGACCTTTGGATGAAAACTAAGTTCAAGGTCAATTCTATCAATTTAGTTCAATCAAGTGCGAGACTGATCTCATCAACATTTCACTCGACAACCAAGAACAAAATTCTCAATCTTTCAGAAGTCAAAATCAAAAACTTTCTTTGAATCAATGTGTTGCTCGCACATCAATTCAAAGAGGGGCAAATGTAACCACCTAGATTTGGTCTGTTCTGACTATGGACCCTATTTGTCCTAAGTGTGATCATACCCTCTGTTATGTCCAAACAATTTTGTTACCGCTTGGCATAATTCTTTGAATCAATTTAATGTCCTAGTTGATTTTTATCACTGAATTATATTAACTATTATAGCCATACAATTTAAATCAAAACAAATTCAAACATGGCTATAGTATTTAATTATAAAGGAATTAAATAAACCCCTA
This sequence comes from Thuja plicata, assembly GCA_018584345.1. Classification (NCBI taxonomy): domain Eukaryota; kingdom Viridiplantae; phylum Streptophyta; class Pinopsida; order Cupressales; family Cupressaceae; genus Thuja; species Thuja plicata. The sequence continues at coordinate 5,643,406 of MU227366.1, forward strand.
AATCAATTGTCCACTTGCAAATAACCCATTTCCCTAGCCTATTGAATTTAATTAAAATGGCTATAGTCCCCTTAATTATTAAAAAGCAATAAAATTCTTAAATAATTAATTTCTATATTTTGAATAAATTAAATAAGTTTAATTCATTTCATTTATATTCCCTTAAACCCCAACCTAACCTATTTCAACCACTCCTACCCTGGGTTCTAACCCATCTCAACCTATTCCCCCCATGCTAATCTAATCCTCATTCTAATTCTATCCTAACCCCCTCCTAATGTTGTCACATTCCATTAAGGAATGATTAACAACTCAACCCACTTGAGAAAGTCAACTTTCTCAAGCATGACTTCTCTAAGCACCAACTTGCCAAGTTGAGCCTTACTCCTTCCCATGCCTCTTAAATGAATTTAATTAATGACTCATTAATGGATATTCCCTCTTGCCCATCCCTCATTAATACGCAAGGCATTAGTGGCTCTTACACCTCATTAATGACCTTAGGGGCTCCATTAATTAACCTTATCTCCCCTCTCTCTCTCCTATTCCCCTATAAATTGAAGGGATTTGGAGCTCATAATAAGCCTCAATTTTCAAATAGTAGTGTTTTTATGCCAAGATTTTGAAGGAATCTCAAAGCATTGTTATGCTACCCATTCCTTCCTAGCTTCATGCACACTCCATAGTTACTTTTTTACATGGTTATAATGCCCATTTTAGACTAATATGCATGCTTAAATAGTCAAATAGTTTATTTTAAACTTAAAATTTTCATGCTAGGTTGTTTATGTCACTGGTATTAGCATAATATTATGGCTATTATGTTATTTTCTACACTCATCCTAGTTAGAAAGAAATAGGTTGATGTTAGGGTTTTATATGCTCATTAACCCTTGTTTCTCACTAACAAAATGACTTATTGAAGTGTTGTGTTACAGGTAACAGGTGCGCAAATATACACACACAACAATCTCATGCTAGGCCAATGATATAACTGTCTCAAATTGGCATGCATCTTCTTAACTTTGGGAAGTGCTGCATAAGGGGACCTATGAGCCTCTAGCATAACAAACTCATGCAATCCTCTGGAAGAAGGTATATAGATATGTCCTCTATGACAAAAAAGTCCATCAGACTCCAAGGTATACTCTAAAAACTTCCCCTCAAGGGGTCTCTAAGATCAAATCAACTCACAAACCTTTGCATACATCTCATCCTCATGTAAGTGATGAAGAATGCGATCTATCAAATCTATGCCAGTAGACATAGAAGAAATCTCATTTCATCTCCTACTCAAGGCATCTGCGACTACATTCTCTTTCCTTTGATGTAATGGACATCAAAATCATATCCACATAAGAACTTCATCCATCTCCTTTTCCTAGCATTAAGGTTCAGCTGAGTCAATATCTACTATAGACTTTGATGGTCTGAATGAAGTTCGAACCGATGTCCTAAGAGAAAATGTCACCATCTGACTAAAGCATGCACCACTGCTGTGAGCTCAAGGTCATGGGTAGGGTAGTTGAGCTCATGATTCTTTAGTTTCCTAGACTCATAGGTTATAGCTTGCCCACCTTGCATAAGAGTTGCTCCTAAACCATCCAAAGAAGCATCTGTGCAAACCACAAAGTCTATTGAAGGCTCTGGCACAACTAGAATGGGTGCACTGGTAAGTGCTCTCTTGAGCTCTTGAAAATCCCTATCACACTTCTCAGTCCACTCAAAACTCTTTCCCTTTCACTAAAGAGAAGTAATGGGGTGTGCTACCCATGAGAAACCCTCAAAAAACTATCTGTAGTACCTGGCTAATCCCATGAAAATCCTAACCTTGGTCACAGTGGTAGGCGCTAGCCAATCCATAATGGAATCAATCTTGGATGGGTCTACTGAGATCCCATCACTTGAAATAACATGGCCTAAATACTTGACCTTTGTTCTGAAGATGACACATTTCTACAAGCTACCATACAATTGATTGTCCCTAAGACACTGCAAAACTTGCCTCAAGTGTTCCTCATGCTATTTCTCATCTTTGGAATATATCAAGATGTCATCGAGAAACACAACTACAAACTTGTCAAGGGAGGTAAAAATACCCTGTTCATAAGACTCATGAACACAACAAGAGCATTTGTAAGACCAAATAGAACCACAGTGAATTCATAGTGGCCATATCTAGTGTGGAATGCAATCTTGTGAATATCACTATCCATGAACCTTAACTGATGGTAACCCGATTTGAGGTCTATCTTTGAGAATACTTGGGCACCTTGCAACTGATCAAACATGTCATCGATCCTAGGAAGTGGATACCAATTCTTGAAGGTAACTTTGTTCAACTATCGGTAATCCATGCACAACCTAAGCGATCCATCTTTCTTCTTCATGAAGATAACTGTAGCACCCCAAGGAGAAATACTAGGATGAATGTGTCATTTCTCTAACAGTTCCTCAAGTTGTATCTTGAGATCATTAATCTCATTAGTGGTCATCCTATAAGGTGCTCTAGAAATTGGTTCTGCTCCTAGTATGAGATCTATGTGAAATTTAATCGCTCTACAAGGAGGCATAATAGGAAGCTCTAACAGAAACATATTTTCAAACTCTTGAAGAATGGGGAAGTCATAAAGAGAAGTTTCCTTCTCTACCTCTTCTTCCCTCTCACTAATGGTGATGGCATACAACTGGCATCCCTTCCACATGCATCTCTTAATTTTCATTGCGGAAAGCACATGGAGGGATACCAGCCTATGGACTCGAGTAATCACTAAATTTGTACCATCGTCATCCAAACACTTGATCTTCTTCTTAAGGAAATATAGCTTGGCTCTGTGGGAACTTATGCAATCCATGTCAAGAAATAGACCATAAGATCCAAGGAGAGTAACTCTAAGATCTTCTAAGGTGGTCATACCACCAATCTAGATTGAACAATCCTTAACCATTGAGGTTATGGAAACTCTATCTCCTGAAGTTAACTCTATTTCCCATCTAACCTCTGGTCTAGTTTTCACTAGCCCACAATGCTCCACAATAGATGGAGGAATAAAGGAGTCAGTGGCTGATATATCAAAAATAATAGTAACCTCACTACCTCTAATCTTACTTGAGGCCTGAATAACGTTAGCCTAGTGTTCTTCCTGGCAGTTGTCCACTGCCGCAAAAACCATGTGGGACTTTCCTCTATCTCCAACTGTCAGTTCTGAAATAGCTACACATTGACTACCACCCTAGGGACACTCTCTAGCTATGTGCCCCATAGCACCAAAAGAGTAACATGGTCCATGTGACTGAATCTAAACACCAGGAGGTCTGGAGTACTAAGACCCTATGATCCTAGATGACCCGCTATAGCCACCTCTAGAGAAATATTGAGTCCATGCTGGAGGGGTGTATGGTTCTTGGGGTCTCTGGTCCTTCCTAGGACCTTGATACTACCACTTCTTGGGTTTAGAGCCCTGTTGTATCTGAGGTGGCTCTATCGCTGGCTCTGCTGAGTCTTCTATGGTTGTTTCTACTATGGGGGTCTTGAATGACCCTATAGAGCTCCTCTGATTTCCCTTCCATGGGGGTTTCTGATATCCTGAGGTCTGGGATGAGGATTTTTGATGCTGAGACCTATCCCTATTTTCCTGTGGCCCTATAACTATCACTTCAGCCACTAGGGCTCTATCCACCGTAAACCTCAAATCTCCTAAAGGTACCATGCGTACCCTGTCTAAAATTGAAGGATTTAATCTCTTGATAAACTTGTTCACCTACAACTTCTTGTCTCCCATATATTCAACATAAGGTAGGAGATCGAGAAACTTGCCCTCATACTGCGCTACTGTAAGTCCCCGTTTCCGAAGATCATAGTACTCATTGATACGATGCTTCCTAAACTTCTCTGAGACATAAGGCCCTTTGAAAAGCTTGAGGAAAGCTCCCCAAGTAAGCGTATTAATGTCTATGAGTCCCTTGGACTCCACATTCCTCAACCAAGTGGATGCTTGGTCTCAAAATAGAAGAATTATGAACCATTCTCTAAGGTTGCTGCCATAATTATGCAACCCGAAACACCTCTCAAGTCTTAAAAGCCAAGCCTATGCTCTTGCCCCATCTGCTTCTCCTGAGAAGGGAAGTGGTCTGAGCCTCATCAACTCTATGATTTGGTTTCCAATATCGAGGGGTGCTCTATTGATCCTCTAGGCACCTCCCCTGGGAACACCCCCTGGTACTCCAATGGAATCTTCTTCCAGATCAACCCGATTCTCTCCCATTCTAGGAGGTGGGATCCTACTTCTCTCTCTCTCTACTGATTAAGTGGTGGCATGTGGTCAAGAATAATCCTGACCAAGTTCTGAAAGGCCAGCAGTAGTGTGCATTAGGATCGGGAGGTGGTTCAAGAGGTGGACTTTGATCCCTTTGGTGATTCTCCACCTCAGGTCATACATCCACATGAGATGCAAGGGTACATTTTTGACCATATCCCTACTGATAGGCCTGATGAGTGACAGGTGGCATCCTACACATTCAAGACAAATGTTAGTGACAACGCAGTGGTTTAGGTTCCAAATGTTGTTAAACCTAGTTTTGATACCAAAATGTCATGCCCAAAAGTTGGACAAAGACACACAATAAAAAATGTTTAAAACATGATAGAGAGGTTAACTAATCTACCTCAAAGGGTAACAAGTGCATGCAAAATGGTGCAGAGGAGAAACACAAACCAGAAAGGTCAAACTAGGAGGAATAGCTTTCAGAGCTGTCCTACAGGGATCCCTAAGCTATAGGCTTCAATCCACACACAAGCCGAGGAAGTTGACCAAAAGTAAACTATACTCCAAAATGTGTGAAAGGAAGCTACTAGGGTCTGCTAAACCCTTAGGAAGACTCACACATGCAAATTGAGATAATTGACAAAAAATTCAACCACCACCAAATGGCATGACACTGGAATCCTATGGTCTATAGGGTACAAGGAACACCTGGTTTGAAAATTGAGATGATCGGACATGGTTTGACCATGGTTGACCAAAATTCAACCGTGTATGAGTTTGGTCAAAGGATAATGATAATACCATTAAAGACGTATACCACAAAGAAAAAGGTTTAATAAGATTACCCCTTGATGATAAAGATGCCAAAACACTAATAACTTAAAACATATTATTTTAGTAAATAATAATTTAGGCCTAGATGTATCATTAATTAAATAATATCCCCTATTTAAAACAAAAGTCTAACATAGTTTGAAGTTTATAATTTTACTCAAATTGTCCCTATAAACATATCTATTTAATATCTACAGAAAATCCATTTATAAGTCCCATTTTAAACTAGTAATTTAAACCTTAGATAAATATAATCCATCCTAGTTAAAAATAAATCAAGTCTAAAACTAAAACAAATCTTAAAGCAACATTTAATTTATCTTATGAAGCAAATCTATTTAATTAAATAAATCCAATCTAAAATTAATTTAAAAGAAAATAAAATCTAATCTAACCCTTTCAAGATAAATTTATTTGATCACAATAAAATATATAAAAGAAATTTAATAAATGCATAAAAAGGAAATCCTACATTAATATTATTCCAACTTATATATTTTCAATACACAAAAAAAAATCCCTCTTTTCTTTTATTACATAAGTTTTGGCATAAATAATATTTAAATGAAACTTCTACACCTAACTTAAAACTACATATCCCAAAAGAAATAATAATTCTAAAACATTATTTATAAAACTAAAACCCAGAACTTAAAAACTCTCTACATTCATATAATTATAAAACCCTAACAATCCGTGTGGCTGGCAGGGAAGGGCCGACGTGGAGAAAGTGGTGGCGGATTTGTTGCAGAGGGTGGAGGGAGATGAAGTTTAGGAGGTAGAGGAGCTGATTGGGCGACGCTCCCCCGCACCCCCCACTGTACTTCACAGCGGTTGGAGCCACTGATAGCGGCCAACGTAGCTCCCTCCTGCGCTACATAGAAGGGTGGGCAGCATCCGTATTGGTCCACAGAGAGGGGGGTGAATCCTTGGAATTTCACTTATTTGACTCTCAACCTCTAAATCAGATTCAACTCGGTAAACTACCATTACTGCACTCTAGACAACTTGCAACCTTGAACAATTTAAGCAGCAACATTAACACATATCATCCACGTAAGATAATGACACATTAACACTAGATTTAATGAGGAAACCAAAATTGGGAAAAACCTCCGTGGGACTTGTCACCCACAAATGAAATACTCTTCTAAAGTATGCTCAGTTAGAAGCCAATCCTGTTAAAGATTACAAAACACATTGTTAAATGTGACCCGGTCAAGGGATTTCCCTTAGATCTGTTAGGGTCTTCACTCTGTTAAAAGTCACCTAATGAAAGGACTAAAAACACTCTGTTAGAATGTCACCTATCTGTAGGGTTTACAATAGGATAATTATATCCACTTGGTTAAGAGATTTCTCAGATACAAATATGAGACATACAGTAAAAGCTTGATCTGTTAATGCAGCAACTGTCTTCTACTTTTTGCTTGATCAAATCCTTTTCTGCTCACTTGGTCTGCTAGATTCAGTACCTCATCACTTCTTTGATAAATCTTCCATTAATCATTCATAGTCTCTATTTAGAGTCTAGAGTTCAGTCTTCTTCCTTTCTTTGTATCACTCGGTGACTTCTCTTCTGTCAACCTTTTTCTTTCCTTCTCATTAAAAAACCAGAAACAACTTCTCATTCATGTAACTTCATTTATATAGACAATATTTTTCCTCTTAATCTCCTTGGTTAGGTTTCCCATAGTTTAATCTCAGCCACTCAATCATCCTTATGATTTCTTGTCGCTTGGTAAAATGCCTAACTTTTACCTTGGGACTTGTTCCCTTCTTGGGACTCACAACATTGGTTTAGCCACTTAATCTCTGCCTTCAATCTTCATCTTGATTTCTTTGGTTTGTGGATCTTGTAACAAACTTCTTCCTTCCCTATGGAATCTTCTAGCTCATCATGATCTTTATCAGTAACTTCCAATGACTAATCCTTTCTCGGTAACTGTCTTTATGACTCTGTAACATGAACTTCACCACTCGCTAATTAACAACACTCGGTGAATAAATTTTCTTGGTACCTTTGCATGAACTCGGTACTCGGTAAATATGACCGAATAGAATTTCCACTCGGTGACTATTTTCACTTGGTGCTTGATTCTTCTTTTTTTACCGACTGCTCCCTTTGCTTACATTACCGACTGAATTCTCATACTCGGTAGTATCATTCATTTCCTTTACCGACTTGACTAAAATGTGTTACCGACTATGTCATCATGAAAACAATGTAGAAAACAATTATACCGATCATCACTAAATCATTTTATGATCTGTATTAGTTGCCCAGTTAAGTTCTTCAACACTTTCATCTTTTCACTTGCTCTCTTTCCTTGTCTTCCTCAACTTGTAGTTTACTCCAAATGATATGGAAACTCAATTGCTTGACATCAATGACAAAATAACAACTGATCTAAGAGTATTCTACAACTTTGTATACCTCTAATCTTGGTCTTCATCATCATCTCATCATGTGAATATCAGTTGGTTAACAATCTCCCTCTTTGACATTGATGACAATCTTGGCAATTGATGATGGAAACCTTGGAACCTCAGTCTTTTCTTTGTATCCTGCTTTGCTCCCTCTGAGCTGATTCTTCTTCTGAGTTATTGAAACTCCCTCTTTCATAATAATTCTTTCTTTGTGTCCCTCAATGCTCTTGTTTCTAATAATCATCAATTTACATAATATCTCCCTCTTTGACAACAATGTCAAAGTGTCATACTTCTTGAGAATATTCAGGTAGTGAATCATACCTAGCATATACTGATAGCTCTTGTCATACATCATTGTTTATTTTTCACAACTTCAAGCATCACCTCAAGTGTGAAATCTTGCATCAACTCAGAGAAATAGATATTCTAATAAGTCCTAGAATTGATGCAGCATGCAACATGCATTTAGTGAATGTTGGGTAGGGGTAGGACCCCTAATTTACCTCTGAGATACTCAAAAGAATCCTTCGGTATTGGCTTAGTGAATATATATGATATCTTCTCCTTTGAACTTACATATTCCAACATTACATTCTTCTCTTGTACTTGCTCTCTCAAATAGTGATATTTGACAAAAATGTGCTTGGTCTTAGAATGCATAACCAGATTCTTTGATATATTGATAGCACTTGTGTTATCACAATAAATAGTAACTGGATCACTAATCTCTTCATTCATACCTTCAAGTAGTTGTTTGATCCATACAATATCTGCACAATTCATAGCTGCAACAACATATTCAGCCTCAGTAGTTGATTGAGAGATGCAACTTTGTTTCTTGCTCAACCATGTTACTAATCTATCTCCCAAAAAGAAAGCTCCTCCACTTGTACTTTTTCTATCATCAATGTTCCCAGCCTAATCAAAAGTAGTGTAGAATTTCAAAGAAAAGTCTCCTTTATTTTTGTATAGTAACCCAAAATATTCAGTGCTTTTCAGATATCTCATTATTATTTTTACTGCAGACATGTGTGTCTCCTTTGGATTGGAAGAAAATCTTGCAAGAATCCCTACAGCACGTGAAATATCAGGTCTGCTATGTACAACATACTGTAACTTGCCAATCATTGATCTGTAAACTGTGTCATCTACTGCTTGTGATTCATCTTCCTTTGATAATTTACATCCAGTGGCCCTAGGTGTTCCGATAGGTTTTGAATCCTCCATACCGAATGTCTTCAAGACTTCCTTGATATATTTTGATTGTGTGATGTAAATCTCATCTTTGGTTTGTTGTATTTGTAATCCAAGAAAGAAATTTATCTCTCCTATCATGGACATTTCAAATTCCTTTTTCATCTCTTCAGCAAATGATTAAATCAATGTGTCACTTCCTCCAAAAATAATATCATCAACAAATATTTCAGCAATCAAAATTTCTTTATCATCATCACATTTCAAATACAGATTACTGTTGTCATTTTTTCTCTGAAATCCAATCTTGATCAAATAAGAATGCAATCTTTCATACCATGCTTGGGGTGCTTTCTTTAAGCCATATAGTGCTTTGTGCAATTTTCATACCATGTCCTTGTTAATATCTTTAGAAAATCTTTCAGGTTGTTCAATGTAAACTTCCTCTTCAAGAATACCATTAAGAAATGCAGACTTTACATCCATTTGATAAACTTTGAATCCTTTATAATTTGCATATGCTAGTAGAATTCTGACTCCTTCTAATCTAGCAACCGGTGCAAAAGTTTCACCATAATCAATTCCTTCTTCTTGTGCATAACCTTTGCAAACTAATCTTGCTTTGTTCCTGATAACATGTCCATGCTCATTTAGTTTGTTTCTGAAAATCCACTTAGTACCAATTACATTTTTGTCCTTAGGTCTCGGTACCAGTTCCCATGTGTTGTTTTTCTCAATTTGATCTATCTCTTCTTTCATAGCATTATTCCAATCTTCAGTATCTAGAGCATCTTTTACTTTCCTCGGCTCAAATGTAGATATTAAACATGTATTGTTCCTTACCTTGCTTCTTGTCATTACTTCATCATTTTTTATTCCAATTATCTTGCTCGGTGATTGGTGTCTTCTTACATATTTACCTAGAACAGGCTCGGTAGTAGGTGAAGGTACTTCATCATCACTCAGTTGTAGTTCCATCTATTCATCTTCCTTCTTTGGTTTTCCTCTCGGTAGTACATTAGTATGTACATATACAAATCTTTGATAATCCTCTGGTTCCTTTTTCTTGTCTCTATCATTTTTCTCTGCAAATTCATCAATTTTCACATTTGCACTTTCCACAAT
>MU227366.1:5653306-5708498 GCA_018584345.1 Thuja plicata
AAATATTCCTTCATCACCTTTAGAATCAAACTTTCCATCTCTATTATCTTTCAAGATATAGCATATACTTCCAAAAACTTTGAAATAACTTACATTAGGTTTGTGCCCATACCAAATTTCATAAGGTTTCTTGTTTGTGCCTTTCTTCAATTGTACTTGGTTCAATGTGTAGGCTACAATAATTATTGCTTCTCTCCAGTATGTTTGAGAGATTCCCTTCTCAATCATTAGTGTTCTTGCACAATCAACAATTGATTTGTTTCTTCTTTCTGCTATTCCATTCTGCTGTGGTGTTCTTGGTGCAGACATTTGTCTCTTTATCCCATGTTCATTGCAGAAGAGTGTAAAATCATCAGATGTAAACTCTCCTCCTCTATCAGATCTCAGAAATTTCAGTTGTCTTCCAGTTTCCTTTTCAACTCTTGCCTTATACCACTTAAACATTTGAAAGGCATCAGATTTTTCTTTTAAGAACATGACAAACATCATTCTAGAGAAATCATCAAAAAACAAAATGAAATATCTATCACCATAGTAACTTTGTGTTCTCATGGGTCCACATAAATCAGTGTGCACTAAGTCCAAAATTCCTTTGCTAACATAGGTTTTACTTGTAAAGCTTGACTTAGTCATTTTTCCAATCTGACATTCCTTACACATGACATTTTCAAGTTTATCCAATCTCGGTAGACCTCTAACTCTATTCTTTTTTCTCACCTTGATCAAGTTGTCAAAATTAACATGACATAACCTCTTGTGCCATAGCCAGAAATCCTCCAATTTTGTGTACAGACAACTCTTTTCAGAGGTATCATGGTAGAAAAGGTTACCTTTAGTTTGTTCACCAGTGGCAATCAGGTTTCCATGTTTGTCAAACACTTTTACCTTCCCATTTTGGAATTCCAGTCAGTGACCTATTGTATTTAGCTGTGCCACACTCAACAAATTATACTTTAGTCCTTCAACCCAGTAAACATCATCACATCTTGTATTATTCAGCAGAATTATAGAACCTTTACCTCTAACATGATATGGAGCATCATTGCCAAATCTAACAAATCCTCCATCAAGCTTTTCCATAGTAGTAAAATTTTGTGTATCACCAGTCATGTGATGTGTGCAACCACTATCTATAATCCATGCATCTTTTTTCTCATGTGAGAAATTAAGGCATTTTCTTCTACATACCTTTCTTCATCAAAATCATCTTTGATAGCAACATAAACAACTTCCTCATCTCCATTATCATCAGTGTCATCATCAGTTAATCCTTCTTCAAAAATGTAGCATGACTTCTTACCTTTGTCTTTGAAATCTTGGTATCTTCTGAATTTATTTTCTCTCTTATTTTCTTGGTTATCTTTTCTTTCATCATCCTTGTTGCCTGGACAGCTAGATGCAATATGACCAATCTTATTGCAATTGAAACATTTTAAGGGTAGCTTACCTCTGTACTTACCTTTCCCTCTTGGTAACCTTCTAGCTAACAATGCTTCAAACTCCTCTTTCTATCTATCATCTTCAGCATACAAAGTTTCCAACTCACTTCTACATTTATGAAGTCTTTCAATCACACTGCTTGCATAGCTGTCACTAGAAGTAGACTCTCTAGGGTTTCCAATATTCAAGGATGACTTGAATGCAAATTCAATCTTAGCAGTAGTAGTCAGACTATTATCAAATTCATTTAACTCAAATGCAGTCAACTTACCAATTGTAGCATCTAACGAGACTGTCATTTGAGGAATGGATCTCAATTCTTGTATAGATGATACTCAAATAGCATACATAGGTAGCAAGGTTTTCAATAGCTTTCTTGTCACATCTTCTTCATCAATATGTCCTCCAATGCCTCTAATAGTGTTTACTACTTATTTTAATCTTGTACTATATTGTGTCACATTTCACCTTCTTTCATTCTCATTGAATCAAACTTGCCTCTTAGAATTTCTGATTTTTCTTTCTAAACATGTTGATCTCCTCCATGTACCAATGTAATCTTATCCCACATCTGCTTTGCTGTATCACATCCATTAAGATCATTAAATTCCTAGTTTGTGAGTGAAGTTGATATCTCTATCATCAGTTGTGTGTGTTCTTGTCTTTCCCTTGCCTACTCAAGTGTCATAGGACCAGAAGGTGGTAGTGAGTACTCATTATCAAGATAATATAATGCATATTCTCCAATTCTAGAGAGATGTAATCTCATTGTACTTTTCCATGTAGAGAAGTTGTCCTTATTCAACTTAGGTGCCTCCCTCTTATACATCTTTGGATCTTTAACTCAAGTTCCTTTAAACTTTTCTCTTCAGAGTACTATGCTCTGATATCAATTGTTGGTCCAGAGAGAGGGGGGGTGAATCAGTGGACTTTCAATTATTTTAACTCTCAACCTCTAAATCTGATTCAACTCGGTAAACTACCATTACTGCACTCTAGACAACTTGCAACCTTGAACAATTTAAGCAGCAACATTAACACATATCATCCACATAAGATAATGACACATTAACACCAGATTTAATGAGGAAACCCAAATTGGGAAAAACCTCTATGGGAATTGTCACCCACAAATTAAATACTCTTCTAAAGTATGCTTGGTTAGAAGCCAATCCTGTTAAAGATTACAAAACACATTGTTAAATGTGAGTCGGTCAAGGGATTTCCCTCAGATCTGTTAGGATCTTCAGTTTGTTAAAAGTGGCCTGATGAAAGTACTTAAAACACTCTATTAGAATGTCACCTATCTCTAGGGTTTACAATAGGATAATTATATCCACTCAATTAAGAGATTTCTCAGATACAAATACGAGACATACAGTAAAAGCTTGATCTATTAATGCAGCAATTATCTTCTACCTTTTGCTTGATCAGATCCTTTTCTGCTCACTTGGTTTGCTGGATTCAGTACCTCATCACTTGTTCGATAACTCTTCCATCAATCATTCATAGTCTCTATTCAGAGTTCAGAGTTCAGTCTTCTTCCTTTCTCTGTATCACTCGGTGACTTCTCTTCTATGAACCTTTTTCTTTCCTTCTCATTAAACAACCAACAATAGCTTCTCATTCATGTAACTTCATTTATATAGACAATATTTTTCCTCTTAATCTCCTTGGTTAGGTTTCTCACAGTTTAATCTTAGCTTCTCAATCATCCTTATGATTTCTTTCCGCTCGGTAAACCACCTAACTTTTACCTTGGGACTTGTTCCCTTCTTGGGACACACAACATTTGTTTAGCCGCTTAATCTCTGCCTTTGATCTTCATCTTGATTTCTTTGGTTCGTGGATCTTGTAACAAACTTCTTCCCTCCTTGTGGAATCTTCCATCTCATCATGATATGTCTTAGATTTGATCTTTATCAGTAACTTCCAATGACTGTTCCTTGCTCGGTAACTATCTTTATGACTCAGTAACATGAAATTCATCGCTCGGTAATTAACAACGCTCGATGAATAAATTTGCTTGGTACCTTTGCATGAACTCGGTACTCGGTAACTATGACCAAATAGAATTTCCACTCGGTGACTATTTTCACTTGGTGCTTGATTCTGCTTTCTTTACCGACTGACTTCTCATACTCGGTAGTCTCATTCATTTCCTTTACCGACTTGACTAAACTGTGTTACTGACTATGTCATCATGAAAACAATGTAGAAAACAATTATACCAATCATCACTGAATCATTGTCTGATCTGTATTAGTTGCCCAGTTAAGTTCTTCAACACTTTCATCTTTTCACTTGCTCTCTTTCCTTGTCTTCCTCAACTTGTAGTTTACTCCAAATGATATGGCAACTCAATTGCTTGACATCAATGACAAAATAACAACTAATCTAAGAGTATTCTACAACTTTGTATACCTTTGATCTCAGTCTTCATCATCATCTCATCATGTGAATATTAGTTGGTTAACAATCCCGCGTGGCCCTCTCATGCATAGTGGTTCGGGGTAGGGCTTCGGCCCTCCCTTCCCACACAAAAAAAATCTTGAACAATTTTTTAAATTTTTTTTTAAATGCTGCGTAAAAACATAAAATTTATTTTATATTTGTTTTTTTTTGAAAAAAATGTTTTATAATAACAATGAGATCTTTTTAATAACATATTGTCTCATAGACATATACAAAAAAAGGGATAAATTAATTAATTTACTGGTGTATTTTGTCTGAGACAAAACAATGGGCATGCCCCATAAATTTTTTTGAAATTTTATTTTCCCATTAAAACCTATTTTTATCCTTAAGATCTTGGTGGAAATAAATTTTGAATTTAATCAATTTTATATTTTTTAAAATTTTCTAAAATCTACTATGTCAAAAATATATATTTTTATTCCCAAGAACACTAAACAACAATTTATTTATTTGAGCCTTCACAAATAATATCTAGAAAGAAATGGGTTCTATTTTTATTCTTTTCTTAATTTAAACAATAACAATTTTGCCTTATAAAATATAATCAAAATACATGAATTACAAATTTTGAAAAGCATGATCTTGATTAAAATAACTCATTTATTTGAGCAATAGATTAAATAATTCCTTTACATTTCAATATCAACTTTACTATAAGGCTATACTTTCCCTCGTAAGCATTTTGACAACATACATAGTATTAGAATTCAATATCTTCTCTTTGATTTTCAGTATAAAATAAAGAGTATAATTACATTTAGAATTTCTTTCACAAAAAATAACTTACTAACAATACAAGGATTAGAGTTTCCTCAAGGTCTTAATTCCACTTTCAATATTGAAATTTTCATAAAATAGGTTACAAAGCCATACATTTCCGATGGTTTCCATCTTCCATAAAAAGGGTATATAGCATCTTCTACTACCAGCTGGGACCTGTATAGTTGAGGTTGACCATGGAGGCTCACCTCCCAACCTAGACCTTTATAAGGTCACCCCCAAGCTTGAGGATCCAATTTGGAACATGATACAAACATACAATACTCAATTTATATAAAACACTCACAGGAACACATAATCAAGAAAACTTCCCATACAAGTTTGAACAAGAGGAAGTTCTCCAAGAGGCCTTCCTGAAAATGGGGGTAGTGGTAGACCTCATAGTAGGAGAAAGACAAGTATCATAAATGAAAACACAAGCCACACATGGACTTTAAATGACCATCTACACAAGATTCAGTCATGAAATAACCTCCTTATGCCCCCTAGGTGCCCTTAGGCCCTACTTGGCATCATGGGTACCATGAAACCCCATGTATTTCCCTCCACACATGGGAGAGTCTACACTAAACTAGAATCATTTCCTACTACCCCCTTCAAGATTAGTCTGCCCTCCCAAGAGTGAGTGTGCCTCAAAGATACCCATTCAAAAAGAAACACAAAATAAACACCAAAGATTTCAGCTTTGTAAATTACTTCAAAATACATAGGACTCCATTAACGGAGTTTTGAGCTCAAGAATACCAAGAAACCATGAAATCTACTTCTATATAAGACCAACCTTTATGCAAGCTAAGATGGGATAAGGATTGGGGATGAGCTATCCTTCCTAATTCTCCTTCTCCAAAAGCTCCTTCAAATTGAAATCTATCTCAAAGGGTGGAGAGTGGGTGAACACCCAACTCCTCCTAAAACCTTCTCTAAATAGGCAAACCTCAAAGACTAACCAAAGGTGTCAAGAAATTAACCATCCCTTTATTAGCCATGTCAACATTCAACTGCACCAATTTCCAAATTTGGCACACTGAGTTAAAACAAATGACATGACTTATTCATATTAACATCTATTAATTGAAATACACACATGAAAACCACATTTATGAATAAAAAATAGATACAATGAGGTCCATGTTTCTTTGTATAAATAGGACCTTGGAATGCACAATGTATCACATAGGTTCCAATACTGGGTCCCCGATTTAGATCCATGGTCAACTATCCCTACACACTCATTGCACACATCAGTAGGTCCAAAACAACATGATATGAAAACATAATATGACATCAATAATTCATTGCACATAACTATATCTGAATTCAAAATTAAATGAATATCTCATCAGCTTCCTAAACAAAATTTCATCATATTACATCCATACATTCATCTCATATATGACATCATCATAAACTGAAACTGCATCAAAACATAAAGTATCTTGAGTTTACCTTGATTACATAACTAGGTATTGAATATATAACATAGGATTCAACAGATCCTCAAATACATAAAAGTATTTAATAGTCAAAGTATAACTAAGCATAAAACTACTCAAAGCATGAAGGATAAAATAGTAAAACTATGACAGTCTAATGCAGGTCTCACATATCTGGTCTAGTATGTAAAACATACATGAGTTTGCCAATCATAGATCTATATAGGGTCTGATTTACCATGGTTGAATTCTCTACCTTTGTCAGTTTGCATCTGGTTGTCATAGGTTTTCCCACTGGCTTGGATTCCTCCACCTTGAATATCTTTAGAACTTCCTTGATATATTTGGATTGTGTGATGTAAATGCTTGCATCAGGTTGTAAAATCTGTAGAACAAGAAAAAAATTGATCTCCCTAAACATTGACATTTCAAAATATTTTCTCATTTCATTAGCAAATGATTTATGTAACATATCATTACCTCCAAATATGATATCATCAACAAATATCTCAGCAATCAAAATGTTATCATCAATATCTTCTTTTATATATAGATTACTATTATCACTTGTTCTTACAAATCCAATACTTATGAGATAGGAGTGAAGTCTTTCATACCATGCTCTTAGTACTTGTTTCAATCCATACAAGGCTTTTTGTAGTCTACAAACCATGTTCCTCTTGTCAGGATCAATAAACCCTTCTGGTTGTTCAATGTATACCTCTTCTTCTAGTATTGCATTTAGGAATGCAGATTTGACATCCATTTGGTATAATTTGAATCCTTTGAATGCAGCATAAGAAAGTAGAATTCTTACTACTTCTAGCCTAGAAATAGGTGCAAAGGTTTCTCCATAGTCAATACCTTCTTCTTGTGCATACCCTTTGAATACAAGTCTTTCTTTGTTCCTTGTGACTTCTCCAATCTCATTCAGTTTGTTTCTGAATATCCATTTGGTACCAATGACATTTTTGTCACTCGGTATTGGTACTAATGTCAATGTTTTGTTCTTTTCAATGTGCTCAATTTCTTCATTCATTCCTTTGACCCATTCTTGATTCTCAAGTGCAGTATTAACATATTCAGGCTCAAAATAAAAAAATTGGACATTTAGTGTTTAGAGACTTACTTCTTGTTCTCATTCCACCCTTTTTGTCTCCTATGATCTGGTTCTTTGGATGGTGTCTTCTGACATACTTGGAAAGAATCATTCAGATATTTGTTCATCATTCTAATTATCAACTTTACCTTCATTTTGATCTTCATCACTCGGTACATCATTGTGAGCAATTTCCTAATTTTCGGTGTTTGCAACAATTTTCTAATTTTCATTGTAGACAAATCTGTTGTAGTCTTCTAGTTCTTTTCTTCTTTCCTCATCATTTTTCTCATAAAATTCATCCACTTTGAAATTCTCACTTTCAATGATTTTGTTATAGGATTTATTAAGACATTTATAAGCCTTTCTTTTGGTAGAATAACCTAGAAATATTCGTTCATCACCTTTGGAGTCAAGCTTTCCATTTCTATCATCTTTCAAAATATAACATTGACTTCCAAAAATTCTAAGTTAACTTACATTGCATGTGTATCCATACCCTATCTCATAAGGTTTCTTATTGGTGTCTTTCTTCAATTGAACGTTGTTTAATGTATACAGTAGTACTGATAGCATCTCTATAGAATGTTTGTGTGATGCCTTTCTCAATCATCAGTGTTCTGGAACAATCAATGATTGATCTATTTCTCCTTTCAGCAATCCCATTTTGCTGTGGTGTTCTTGGTGTAGAAACCTATCTTTTAATTTCATGCTCATTAAAAATGATAGTGAATTCATCAGAAATAAATTCTCCTCCTCTATTTGATCTTAAACATTTCAGTTTCTTTCTAGTTTGTTTTTCAACTATATCTTTATACCATTTAAACATCTTAAATGCTTCTGATTTCTCTTTTAAGAACATAACTATTATCATTCTAGAATAATCATCAACAAAGGGAATGAAGTATCTATCACCATAGTAAATCTTTGTTTTCATTGGTCCACATAGGTCAGTATGGACTAATTCTAGAATAGCATTAGATTTGTAGGTTTTTCTCTTGAAACTAGACTTTGTCAGTTTACCTTTTTGACAATTTTTACACATGTCATGGTTGCACTTTGACATGCTTGGTAAACCTCTTACCTTTCTCTTATTTCTTATCCTAACCATGTTGTCAAAATTCACATGACATAACCTTTTATGCCACAACCAAATGTCTGTGTTTCTAGACATTAAACAAGTGGTCTTAATATCATCAAGATAGAATAGGTTACCTTTTTTTTGTTCACCAGTACCAATCAACCTTCCTAATTCATTAAATATATTTTCCCTTTTGTTCTCAAATGCAACTCGGTGTCCTGTGTTATTCAGATGTGAAACACTCAATAGATTATAGTTAAGTCCTTTCACCCAATATGAATTTTCACATATGATCAGATTATTCAACATGATTGTTCCTTTACCTTCAACTAGACAAGGTGAGTCATTACCCATTCTTACTGATCTACCATTATAATATTAAAAATTTTCAAACTTTTCCTTTTCTCTATTCATGTGGTGAGTACAGCCACTATCAATAATCTAGACATCATTTTTACCAGCCTTAGATATAAGTGCAACTTCAACATACCTTTCTTCTTCATCTGAATCATCCATCATTGCATCAAATACCACCTCAATATCTTCATCAGACTCGGTGTCAGTATCTCTTCTGTCAGATTGTCGGTTGCTTCGGTAATCTCGGTCATCACCTCTGTCAAACTTCTTTTCATATGATCTATCATTTTTTCTATCTTCTTTTCTTTTTTTAGGACATCTAGAAGCAAAGTGTCCAATCTCTTTACAATTAAGACATACCAATGGTAATTTACCTTTGTATCTACCTTTTCCTCTTTACAATCTTCTAGCATTAGTGCTTCAATCTCATCAAGTTCTTATTCATCACTATAACTTTCACTATAATTTCTCATAGTGTGTTTATGACTTGATTTACTTACTTTCAAAGAAGATTTGAATGCAGAATCAATAGTTGGTAAGACAATGTTGTCAAAGTTATTAATCTTAAATGAAATAAGTCTACCAATCAAACTATCTAGAGTATAATTGTTATTTTCTACTGCTCTCATTTCTTGTATGGAAGATACTCTAATAGCATAAATAGGCAGTAAGGTTCTTAGAATTTTACTTACCACTATTTCTTCTTCAAGTACACCTCCTACTCCTCAGATAGCATTAACAAACTCTTTGATTTTGCAGTTGTACTGAGTGATGGTTTCTCCTTCTTTCACTCTTAGGTCATCAAATGTTCCTCCTAGGCTTTCAGCCTTAGCTCTTAGCTTTTTTTTATCTCCTCCATGTACTAGCTTGATTTTGTCCCACATTTTCTTTGCAGTGGTGCATGATTTGACATCTTCAAATTCAACATTGGAAAGTGAGGAAGAAAGTTCTATCATCATAGAATTTTTTTCATGCTTCTCTCTCAATTTATCAACTATCAGAGGTCTAGTAAGTAACACAAATTTAGTATCCAAGTACTGTGTGACATCATTTCCAATACTTGATAGGTGGAGTCTTATCCAGCTTTGCCATGATGCAAAGTTGTCTTTGTTCAGCATAGACACATCCCTTATTCCAAGCACACAAGATCTAACACCAATTGTTAGAATGTTGGGTTACCGGTCCCAAGTATCACTTGCTCGGGTAACACTTGCTCGGTAATGTTTTTTCAGGTATCACTTGCTTGGGTAACACTGTCCATCAGGTAACATTGTGAACTTCTGTGCTCAGGGTTCACTATCCATTGGGGTTTACTGTCACCCGGTGTATATGATTACCAACGAAAAAAAATTTGTCTCTTTAGATATTTAAGTGTTGTGATAATATGTGTATGATAAATCATACCATATCAAGTTGACATCAATGACAATACAATACATTAACTAATTTAATGTCTTGCATTTACTTTATGTAGCTTGGTGATCATCAGCTTTGTCATCTTCAAACATTCAATTAAGTATAGTTCATAAAATTAATACCGAAATTAATAACATTAAATATGGATCAACATCAAAGGGTGACTACATATCAATATCATGCATATGATGAGAGAGTAGATGATGAGGTGGACATTGGAAAATATCCATGTCCATGTAAAAAATGTCTTGGTGGAAAGGTGAAAAAAAGGAATGTGATTTATCTACATATGATAAGATATGGGCATAGTGGTATAAGTCCTTGGGCTTATACTTATTATGAAGATATGGTAGAATTGTAGATAGTGAGAGATGAAGATGTAACATACATAGACAAAGTGACACCAAACATAGATGAACAAGTAGAAATATTTGACAAAAGGTTTGAAGTTGATAGAATTTTGGATGGGGATCTAAATGATGATTAGGCCAAGTCAATGGAGGATGATTTAAATCTTGTTTATGCTAATTGCAATTTAATTCATTTCACAACAATCATTCAAATTGTTAACTTGCAAGTGGTACATGGTTGGAAAAATGAGAGTGTAGATTAGTTATTGGCATTATTAAGTTCATTTCTACTAGCTGAGGCCACATTTCCAACAAAACAAAGTCAATGTAAAAACCAGATCAACAAGATCGACTTGGCGTATGAAAACATAAACACATGTGTGAATGGTTATGTATTATTGCAAATGAGAGTGAATATATAAAATGTCATGAAGCAAGGTATAAACAAGGGTTGAAATCAACTATTCTTCCTAGAAAGGTTCTTCACCACTTTTTGATAATCCCACAATTACTCAAAATGTATAGGTGTAGAGGCATTGCTAAACTTATGTAGTTGCATGCTCAAAATAAGAGCACTGATGGAAAACAACATGTGCAAGATTCTAAGACATGGATGGAATTTGATAATAGATGGCTATATTTTTCTCAAGATCCTTGTAATATAAGGTTTGGTTTGGATCTAGATGGGGTGAACCCATATTCATATCAAAGTACTAAATGGTCAACTTGGCCAATGTTTCTAATAAATTATAACTTGCCTAAATGGTTATCAACTAAATAATTTTTTATTAATGTTATCATTAACTATACCAAGAAAAAAAAGTGTGACTTTAGAAACAATAGATGATTATCTAGAGGCATTATATGACGAGCTAATGGAATTGTAGAAAGGAATTGAAGAAATTCAATCTTTAATGGATGGTCATTCAGCCAAATTCACTTTAAGAGCTTCCTTATTGTTTACAATTCATGACCTTCCTGCATATGGCACATTGTCTGGTTTCTCTATTCATGGATAATACCATATATGTATTTCTTGACACTTTAAGGATTTTATGAGGCACTCAAGAAGTTTGTGCAAGTGTATTTATTGTGGACATTATTCTTACCTTTTTTTGGACAATCTATACCATCAACAAAAAACATGTTTCAATGGTCAAGAAGAGAAAAGTTTAGTGCGATTATTAATAACATGTGATTACATTATTAAGAATGGAAAAAATAGAATGTCATTTATTGAAATTGATGGGATTATTTGTAGTAGGTATGATCCTTGTAATAAAAGTTGTGTAAAATGGCTGTGCATACTGTACAAGTTGCCATACTTCAAGGATATAGCCATTATGTATACTATTGAATTTATGCATACTGAGAAAAATATAGCTTATGCTATTATAGAAACTCTTTTTGGTGCTCTTGATACTATTTCATCACGTGAATAGTTTTGAGAAATAAATATTCATCAAAATATTTGGGTTGAAAGATATTACAATGAAAAATACAGAAAGCCTAATGTTCCTTATGTGTGAATAAGGGAACAACATGCATAATTCTTATAGTTGATGTCTCATACTCACTTTCCCACTAGATATGTGATTAGCAGCATCAAAAGACAAATCAACATTAATAGCTTAAGAGGTCTCAAGACTCATGACTATCATGTCATAATTGAGAATATTTTACCTATTATGGTAAATATATCAAGATTGGAAAAGGGGTCAAGATTGGGAGTTATAAGGTTGGGCCTAATATTAAAGAGAATGAGTTTACATTTATTAGATCCTTTGAAATTTGATAGTTTGAGGGAGGAGGTTGTTGAAGTCCTCTATCTATTGGAGCAAGAATTTCCACCAAAAATCTTTAACATTTATATGCATCTTTTGATACATCTAGAATATGAACTAGTGAATTGTGGCCCAATAAGAACAAGATGGATGTATCCTATAGAACGATATATGAAGGTTTTGAAAAAAAATGTCCGTACTAAGGAAAAACCAGAAGTCACCATCTTTGAGGGATATTCAATGCAAGATGCCATGGGTTTTTGCACAGAATATATGAAGAACTTAAAAAATATCAATCGACATGTATGGGATGATGATGAAGATGAGAGAGTTGAAGGTGAATAATTAGAAGGAAATATATGTTTCTTCAAGCTATCATATCAAGAAAGAAGTGCAATATATGTCTTTGTTCTTCAAAACACATCTTCATTTGATAAGTGGCGCAGGTAGCAAAAATTTAAAAATAATTTATTTACTCAATTACATTTACATATTTATATTATTTATCTTACTATTTATGTGTCATTATTATATGAATAAAATATTAAGAAGAGAGTCAAATTTGCATTCAACATTGACCTCAAAAGTGCAGATGTCATAGTTTAATTAGAGGTGATTCTTTTGCAAAATTTGAAGAATAGGTTGCTAATGCAATAAATGATGCAAAACAAGAAGGTCAAGATATAAAAATAGAGGAAAGTGAGCTCTCACAATCTCCACATATATGGGCTACACGTTGTGGGCCTATGGTAGTAATTTAAGAGTGGAATAAAAAGATAAAGGAAAGACAAATTGTGATTGTGTTGTTAGTGCTAATTTTTTTTCAATGATACTGAGAAGAAATTTTATGTTGGATTCATCCATGAAATTATTCAAGTGGATTTTAGTAAAAGTAGTCCTATATTATTAAAATGTAAGTGGATCCAACCATCTGCAGTATAATTTGATGAGTATGGATTTGTACGTGCAAAAATAGGACATTTTTTATCAGACACAATTGCGTCGTGTGTTTCCCTTCTTAAAATTAACCAATCATTTATAATTGATGACCTAAGAAGCCCAGGTTGGTCATATGTAATTCAAATAGAGTCTCCTTCCAAAAAAAACACTTGTGGAAGTGATCAATGTATTGCTTGGTGGTCAATATGTTAATTTATAAGAAACATTTGAAGAAGTGGATGAAGACAATGATAGATTGTTTGAAGAACAAATTTTGATTACCAATGAATAAATTGGGAGAGATAATATATTGCATGTCATAGATGAGGATAAGAAAGAAAATCAAGCAGATGCGGACACGAGTGATCAAGATTTTGATCTTGCTGGAAATGCTAATGATTATTGACGAGCCACATTTTATGACCTTTTTATTTAAAAAATTTATGTTGTTTTATTTCTATTTTATGTTTTGAGGACACAAACCTTTAAACTTTAAATGTTTTCTAAATAGATAGATGGCATTAATTTAGCACATGATTATATTAAATGGTAAAAATGAATTATATAAAGAATCATATGTTGCACATGTTATGGTTCAAAAGATTTCATGTTGATTTTCATCATAAATTATTGTTGAAATTAAAAATAAGGAACTGAAAATATTATGTTTATTTATTTATTTGGTGGAATTTGAAAATATTTTGGAGTCTTCCTCTATTTTGGTGGCATTCAATTGGTTTATCTTTGCATATAAGTAAGAAGAATTTCTATAACTGTTCGCTAAATCTGTTATTCATGAAAAAATTGTTCTATAACTGATTTTCTGATTTTCTATTTTTCACGACACTTTCTTCATTTCTATCATGACGGCCATCTTCTATCAAAAATATTAATTTCATTAAGAATGAGGCCTCATAAAATTTTATTTATGCAATTTTTGTGATGGTTAATTATCTTTATACCATGTTGCTAATTTAAACATTATTATGTTTTCTAACATAAGAAAATGAGGAAAAAGAATGTAAGGTGCAAATTAGATGATAGTGATCAGATTTCTAAAATTCTAGTGACATATTATGAGCGCCTTCATGAAGAATCAGTGGAAAATAATAATGATTATTTATCACATCTTGGTTTGACAAATAGGCAAGTTGTAAATCTCTATCCTATATAATCCTGAAGCCATTGAAAACATGTTTAATAGTATCAAAGAAAAAATGAATCATCTCACATAGTGCCAAACCAAACACCAAAAATTTAAAGGAGTTTGTAATAATATTCTCTATAATTAATATTGTACAATGTGTTAATAAATTATGTTTTTATAAATCTTATTGCAAATTCTAATATACTTAGATATACACAGGTCTGCCTTTTAGATTTTGGCTTTTTAGTGAGTACATCTCAAGTGAATCAAGGTTTGTTGGAACTATTTATTGATGTATATTTTAATTGAAAAAATAGAGAAAAATAGTGCAAAGTAAACATAGAGAAAAAAAAAATGAACACAAAGATACAATGTTTCCAGCTCATAGACGCCAACACTTCGTTGGTATAGAAAATGTTGATGTGCAAACTGATATTGCAAGTTTTGATATGCAAACTGATATAGAAAATGCTGATGTGCAAACTTATATAACACATGATGATGTGCATATTTATATAGCTTATTCTGATGTGCAATCTAATATAGAATAACCTGATGTGCAGCTTGATGAAAGTCCCACAGAGAGTCCACTTGATGGAATTGGCAGATCAACCACAGATATTGCTAGTGGTTCAACATAAGATGTTCCTGTTATTGTTAAAAGACAAATATTGAGTCAAACTTTATATATATCTACAAAGAAGAAAGAAAAAGAAAGACTATTAGAAGGGAAGCAGACAATCTTGGTTGAGGTATCAAGAGATGGTGAACCTATTGGGTATAATGTTGCAAGGTGGGCCACTTATTTGGGTGTAAGATGTAGGGCCCATTTGGATATTTGAAAAACAAATTTTGCAGAGAAAGATCCATGAAATGTGGAATATGTTATACAAAAAATGGAAAATTCCTTTGACACTATTGGTGGACAAATCTCTGGAAAACATTACACGAACAAGATGAGACTTCTAATGAAAATTTCTAGATACCATTGTAGAAAAAAATCATAGAGGGAAAAGAGAAGGCATACTCTACTCTATCTCCCAAACAGTGGAAGGCATTGAAAGAAAGTATGCGTTCTGAAGAATTTTTTACTAAGAGTAAAAGAGGAAAGAGATCAAGAGATAGTATAAGGGCTGAATATACATTTGGTAGAGGTGGGTTTCAGGCCAAAGTGGACAAACTTGGAATAAGTGTATGAATTTTTGGATAAATTTACATTGTGCTATATATTTGAATTTTATATGAATTGACTATTTGTTTACCTTGACATTGTATTTTAGGTGGAGAATAGTAATAGAGAAATAGGTGTTGAAGATGTTGTGATTTATATGAAAACTCTAGATCCTACTAAATCCAAGAGTAATATCAAGTGGAAATCTAGTTCGTCAACAGAGATTTCACAGCCATCTGTTAAATGCCTAGTAAGAGTCTCTTCAAACCATGTCAACTCAAGTGAAGGGTTCCAACATATAATGAATTTCTTACATAGTCTTGTTATGCCCTGCATCCCCATCCCTACATTTTGTGTGCAAAATGTTGGGTCCCCCTTTTTTTTGCTTTCTGTTCTTGGCTTTTCCCTTGTCTTTTTCCTTTGTTTTCTTTGTTTTCCTTCTCCGGGTTTCCTTTCCCACGGTGTTGGTTTTGTTTTGTTTTTGTCTCTCATGTCTCTGGGACCTAGTCCCAGAGTTGGTCACCCTTTGTCAGGAGCCAAATTCTGGACTCTAAGATTCTTTTCCTTGATGTCTTCTTTCTGTAAGAGGATATGGTTGTATGCAATCCTTGGGCCTGGAGTTCAGAGGTTTGTCTATCTGGAGTTTTCAGAAGGAAAGATAACTTGCTTTTTTTACCATGGGTATAAATAGAAATTACCTATCATTTTCACAATTACTGCAATTAAAACACTTTAGCAATTTGAGCGATTTTACAGCGATTTAGCGAGAATCTAGTGCAAACTATTCTGAGCTATTCTGAACAATTATGGGTGGTTTGTGGTGGTAAGTGGTGATCATTTGATGTAGGGGTTGTTGTAGAATGTTCATGGCATGAGCTCCTTTCCTTGTCCTTCTTCATTTTTAGGTTGGTGCCTTCTTTCCTCTCTATTTTCCTACTTTTTGGTTTTTGTCTGGTTTTTGCATTGTCTTGCATTTATGTTGGTGTTACATTTCTTTCTGGTTCGCTGCCTGTTGGTGGGTCAGCTCTACTAGAGGGTTGTCTTCACTCTATGCAGATGTAGGATAATGTAAAAGTTGTAGATGTTTGTACATTTTCTGGTTTTGTAAATAGCTACTCTACATTCTGTACATATGTATTTTTAGTATATATTTTTGTATATCCCTCTGCTTTTCATGTATATGTCCTTCGGCTCTGCTTAGGTTAGGTGTATATTCTATGTATAGTTGTTTGTTATTCTATCAAGCTTGTCGTGCTACATTTGTTTCCTATTCCTAATTTGCGAGCTCGCTATGGGTATAATACAACCTGGTTGAAACACGGCTCTCAGTCAGTTTCAACTAGGTGGTTTTCTCTCTCCTCCATAAACCAGCTTGTCCTTCATTTATGTCCCACGTATGCATTCAAAACTACCCAAGTGGCCTTCACTTTTCATGCATTCAGACAGTTGGCTCCGCCACCATGGCCATAACTTTCATTTATTGCATAGCCATGTGATGTCCACATGGATCTGACAACTCACCTTTCGCTTACCCTTCTAATGGTTAGTTTTCTAGACTCTGGACCTCTTACCCTAACCCAACCCACATCTATCTTTTTCTAAGTGTGTTGAGACCATCGGGCCTGGATATTGGTTACTTCCCTTGAGTTTACATTATATATATCTTTCTGGGATTTTTGAACTGAACTAACTTTTCAGGGAAAGCAAGCACCGTGGTAGTAAGATCTCTAGATCCTGGAGTGTTATTTACTAGTACGTTCTGATGGTCACCTTTCCTTGTAGGTTTCTAGAGACATTCACTCCCATCATGTCTGAGGCTTCCGCATCTTCACCACCAGGGAGTCTGAAACTCCCTTTCGCGGTGGTCACCAGGGCAGCTGTGAAATCCAAAATGGAGAGGACCTTGGAGAAATTGCCCCTTGGTATGAAATACATAAAGGATAATGCCGTTGTGGGGTCAAAGATTGACTCCAAAGTGTAGTTCATTACCAACACAAACATCAGGATGTGGGCTGAAATGTAGGCCTTGGTAAAAATAATGTACAGTCAGTGGCAGGCTGGGGATCCACTGGCGATCAACATCAGGGATTCCAAAATCCTCAAGGCTGCTTGTTTTCCATGCTCAGTGTAGTCTCCAAAGCTAATCCTCACACTTTCAGCACACTAAAACTCTTTTGTCTGGGCCGTCATGCTCGTAGCCCCAGAACCGATTGGGTATCCTACCCCTATGGTGTCTCTCGACGCCGCTACTTTCCAGATGGGCTTGGGGATCCCCCAATTCAACAAACTAGTTGTGGTCACAAGAACTGATGCCTTAGCTTAGTTCAAATAGTTGGAGGAAGCAACCTGAATATATATGAATAACAACTGGCTCAGGGCCCCAAAGAGGGATCCCAAGAGAATGAAGCTAGAACTCCCTAGGTCTGAGTTCAAAGAAAGCATCCAGATGGGGATAATAGAACTATCCTGGGTCTTTAGCCAACCCCATGCCCGATAATTCTCAGCATGGATGTACTATTTCCCACTTGGCATCTCCACCAAGGGAGAATATTTTGATTGGGCTGCCATCATCTCCAACCACGTAGATTCTCAATTTCTACAGGTGGTCCAAAAGTGAAAGTTTCATATGACTTCCTATGTTCTTTGGGCCCTGGCGCAACAATGCGCCTGCACTAATGGGTTACTTACATCAGGCATACTCAGGATTGGCCCAGGTCAAAAGGCTCCATGGGACCATTTCCCACAAATCCAATGGGAGGCCAGATTCCCTAGTTTCTGCCGGGTAAATGACACCTTTATTTATTAAAACCTGCTCACACCTACCCAGGATATAGGATACCGCCTATCCACAGAGGGGATGAATTTAGTCTGGATTTATGACCATTATTATAAACAGTTTCAACAACATACATACATAAGGGTAACTGGCTTCTCTGGGAAACCATGATTGTTACCCAAACATTGTGGGAACAAGATAATTCTTTTAGAATATTATAGGTAAATAATGGAGTTGCATGCCCTCTTAGCCTTGAAAAAGGTAACCAACATCCCATTACCAATTACTTGTGGGATTTATTCATGCAGTCTGGCCGCGACCAAAGAAGCAGACAATGAGCTTAAAAGTTATAACTTAGTAGAATTTTACTTGGCACGGAAGCATTTTGATCCACATGGAAAAATTGTGTCGGCACTTCCCCAGGCATCAAAGCCCTATCGATACCACATGGAAGACTTCTGGGAAGATTTCCAGGATGACATGGAAGTCTGAAGCCGGCATTATGTTCAGATGACCATGGGAATGATGGAAAGATTAAAGCTCAGGAGATTTATGGATGACTTCTCAGACTCTGGACCTACAATAGATCCCTAGTACAAAGCAAAGGGGATTGATAAGTTGGCCCTCCCACCAGTGGACTAGAATAACCAGGAGGGGCCCACAATTGAAAAGTTCACCTGCAATGTGGTTGAATGCAGCCACGCCTATTTCAAGAAGGTGTGCCCCGGGAGTGTCCGCAGAGCTGCTCAGCCGGTACCAAAGTTAACTCTGGGAGTCGAAACTTCCTCGCAAAGGGAAGACAGGGGAAAAGGAATAATGCAGACTCCAACTGAGTAAGAGGTCCCCATAAAGGAGCAACTGCAACAATCACTAGCGGCCTCCCATCAAATGAAAGATAGATTAATCACGCGGCTGACAACTCCAGTGCTCATGACCGGACCCATATGTCCACCTTCTTCCCCCTCACTAGCAGCATTAATGGTAAAAGAAATAGGGGTAGATCTAGAAGAAGAGAAAGTCCTATGGGAAATGGGGCCACCCCTAGTCACTAAGAGAAAGAAGAGGCTTAACCCGAAGCCTAAAAAGGAGCTAGAGTTAGGGATGCCTTAGATCTCACAAGTTGAAATCCTTTCTTCTGACTCCCCGAAGCCAGAGGGGGAACTTGAACCTACTGATGTCCCGGCCAACCCTCCCTCGCAGGATGAATTTGATGATTTTTTTATAACCGACAAGTTTGGGAATTTACAGGGGGACATTGAGCAGATAGAGGCTGAAGTCCCAGAGCAAGAAAAAGCTCCAAAATAGGAACTTGCCCAGGAATAGGAGGGGCAGGCAGAAGAAGAGAAGGCAGAGGAAGAAGAAGAGGTGGAACAAGAAATTGCCTCCAAGGTACCTGAGATACAAGACATGGGATTGGACCAACAAAAGTGAAGTGAAAAAATGGCATCAGCTGGGGGAACTAGACCTTCGGGAGCAACCGTAACCTCAGCTACCATGTTCCAAGCGCCACTCTTGGAGGTGACATTTGGGGAGGTAATCATTGTGGCTCAAACACTAAATCTTGGCCCGTTACCTCACCCATTACCAAAAGATGTACCAATGGAAGAGGACATCCCAACAAAAAAGGCTAGGGAAGAAAAGGAACAATAGGGCAAAGAAAACCCTGGGGTGACAAATGAAGACCTAGACATAGCTAAAGATGCAGATTCCAGGGCAAAAGATATAGATACCACCGAAGAAAATATTTCTAGTGAGATAGGAGATGCAGGAAAGGAGCTAAGAGAGAGGCTCATAATACTAAAGGGGCACAACAAGAGATTGGGGAGAAGTCGCAGGAGCATACTTTGGCTAACAAGCCACCCCTACTGCCCCCATGGCTAATAGAAACCCAAAAGAGAAAGGAACCTCCATTAATGCCCTGGGCCCACCTTTCCTTAGTAGAGATGATGGCCCAGGCATAGAACCCACCAAAGGCCAAGAAATCCTAGACAGTTCACACCCTTCGGACTAAGCCGAGCAGAGAGACAGTCACAGTGATAGCGGCACCTTCCCCAGATGCAGACGAAGCAATGGCAAAAGCTAGAGATTATAACATCACGGAGATACCACTGGGGAAGAGAGGAAAATGAGGTGAGGTGGACATGTTAAAAGAAGCGGCCAGGGCAGTGGAGGCTCTTTATGAAAAATAAGCTCAGAAGCTTAAGGCCGAAAAGGAGAAAAATGCAAACCTTATGGGGTTGCTAATTGAGCTAGCCTGACCTATTAGCATGGTTCCTTCGGGGGCCTCTACATCAGATATACTGCTTCCTCAAAGTGATGTAGAGTCACTGTGGTTGATGAAGAAGAAAGCCCAAGCGGTTGATGAATGGGTTACCTTACAAGTGGGGAACACCTGGCATTTCCTGGTATCCACCCTCCCAGACTTATATGTAGCCCACCATGTATTACACCAGGCTGAGAACATCATCAACATGTGGGAGGGGGATATCAAAAACTATGAGGCATGGAAAGTGGAGCTAGAGGAACTCCTCAGCCTCGGAGAGGAGATTGTCTTTGAATCTAGAATTTTGGGAGAGGATTCATTCAATTTTGTGAGAACCCAACACTCCAGACTTGACCTCAAATTGGGAGTAATCAAGGAACTGGTGGGGACTCTACAGGAGAAAATCAATGCAGTCTAATATTCTTTTAATTCATACAAGTATTTCATTACGAAGGTCTCTGGAGCTGATCCTTTCAACACTGACACTTGCACATTAGAGGAGTACGTCTTGGGGAAGTTAGATGAGCTAATGGAATCAAGATATCAATCCCTAGAAGGAGTAGATGGCACCCAAATGATGAGGATAACTCGTATGGTACTCAGTGGCCATGATGCGGCAAAGATGGCTAATGATTTCAAAGGGAATGTTCTAGACCTGGGGGAACAGATTGAGGTGGCTAAGTATTGGCGGGTTGGCCTTAAAGAAATTGATGAAGATGGAATCTCCCTTATCCTCTAGACCTTCAATGACAATAAACAACAATAAATTTTCCCCAGAGGCCAGAGAAAACCTAAGCATTTTGTATTCTTTATTCTTTCAAAATGTAAGTTCCCAGATCCTAGAGTCCTGGATCCTACATTTTTGTATTCTTTCAGTGATTTGCGTCCCCATCCTCAGGGCCAACCGGTCATTTCAAAGTAGTTAATAAAGGTTGTCATAGGGTAGTTAGCTACACCAAGGCACATCAGATCAGCGAGAGGTTTTTTGACAGATGGTCTTCTCAAGGTGCCACTTCAGATGTACACCTAGTGCATTGGAGACAGGGCACCACTTTTCTCACTTATGAGGCATGTAGCCTTGATCCCTGAGGGATTGGATTTCTTCCTTCTCCTTCCTGGATCTCTTCTTAAGGCCAATTCTTCCACTCCATCTTCTTGTCTTATTCTTCTGACATGTCAGACCTTCTCTATCTCGAGGTCTTTTGTAGAGTGGCGCAGGTAGTACTGACCACCAGATAATATATTTTATTGTATAGTGTAACATAAGTTAGGGTTAGGGTTAGATGTAAATCTATATAAATAGTAAGTCTTCCTCCACTCCAAGGGTTGGTGAAATTGATGATTTTACAGTCCATAGTAATAGAAAGGTAGTCTTTTCATTTCAGTTGCAGAGCTCAATGCCCCTTTAGTCTTTAAAGCTTTCAATAGTTAGATGCTCCCTTGGAGCCACCATTGTACCATGCACCAGTGCTTGCTGGAAGGAATATTAATGAAGAAGGAAGAGTTCTTGCAATGATGTTGTTGGCATTCTATCTTCTGAGTTAATTGTATTTTATGCTTTGTGTTCTTCATGTCCTTTTCTCTGATACTTAAAGTAGATTAACGACCTCCTTTCCTTCACTACTGATGAAATATGAACTGATGGTTGTATGTTTCTTTGGTATTTAGTATAGTGTGTTAGAGAATTTTTTATGTTTTGAATATTAAGAATAACTATAAATAGATGAAGTATTTCTAACTCTGCAGGATCTTTTTTAGTTTATTTGTTAAGTGTAAGCATGCTTGGAGAAACCGCACCTTCCTGAATACCCAGAGAGAACGAGTTGAAGAAACCAGTTATCCCCCTAAAAAATAGTCACATCTCCCAACTGAGCCCCACACCGTTGAGACCCAACCATCAGGTGCTTGGAGGCCTAGGGAATCTCATTTCCCCAAATAACCTTTGCAGGAAAAGTTGGCCAGTACCCCGGTACTTGGTGACAACTTACATCTGCTGGCGGACCCGGTCACCAAAGTCCTATCAACAGAAACTAGCGCTAGAAGGAGGGCATGAACTTGTCCCCCTCTCGAGATTCTGATTTTACACCTCCCGAGGGTTCCCCAAGCCATAGTTTTAGGATTCAATCCTTTAGTGGGATTGGGTCTTTCTCCCTAGAGAAATTTGAAAGAATCCTTAGGTCAGCCCCAAACCCCAGAAGATTTGTCAAACTTGAGCCTCCTGCTCGAAAGAAATGGACCCCAAAAACCATGCTAACCACTATTGTCTGGAGGTCTAGTCTACATTAGAATATCCAAACCTCTTAGACAATCTCAAAAACCATCGTTCAACCTACCCAAAATCTAGTTCCCTAAATGGCTGCATACTTTGGTAACATCGGGTCCCCTATGGGAACTTTTTCGGGTGCAACCAATGACTTACCCTTGAACCCAAAAAAGATTTGCCCGCAATATGAGCACTTAGGCTCATGAACCACAGAGGAACACTTAAAGGCATACAAAGATGCCATGAACTGACATTGGATCCAACATGAAGATGTTGTGACCTAGATGTTTCCCGTGTCCCTGGGACAGGGCGAACTGAATTGGTACCTCAACCTTCCTGCCAACTCCATCAACACTTGGTAGGACATGGAGGACACCTTCTTGGATGCCTTTCATGTACATGTGGACCCACCTTAGTCCCACAGCTAGTTCATTTCCATCAGAAAGGAATAAAATGAACCCCTTGCAGCATTTAATCATCAGTTCCAACGTGCCCTGAAGCGGTGCATGGGCCCTTTCATTCCATCCTTGGAAGTAACCATATAGACCTATCTCAATGTGATGGACCCCTTTGTTGCCACTCTCCTCTGGAGAATAACCTTCGCGGGTAACCAAGATACTTTGGTGAAGGTTTACAACCTAGCCTTAGAACTATCTCGTGGTCTCAACAAATCCCCGGGCGGGATTGGGAAGAGTACACCCTTCAACATGATCCCTGATGGAACTTCATATGTCAGGGGATATAACCCCAATCTGGAAATGGGTTCCCCCACAATGGTAATGAATCCCCCGCCCCCGCCGATAGACCAGCAGGCCTGGTACATTTATCCATCCTAGACTCAAGCAATACTTGGTCTGGAAGCATTCCGTTGGAACTAGCCATAACAGGCACAACAACCTCAGGCACAACCACCTAGAGTGTCATTCTTTCAGTCATCCATGACTGGAGGATTTCCGCCCTTGACTCCGATGAATATTGTTGCCTTCCTAGGGAACCAGCTACAACAACTATCACATTGTGACACAAACACTCAATTGACTGCCAAGGTCAAATCCTTCTGGCGAATGTTGTCCACTCTGACTATGGACATGGGTCAGCTAAAGGTGGGGTTCTACACACCCTAGAATTCCAATTCCCAAAGAAGGGATATTTTCTCTAGCCAGCGAAACAACAATGCCAGAGGAAGAAACTTCAACAGTGGGCCTCGACCCAACCAACAATAATGGAACAATAACACGAATATCGAGGGTCTGCCTCTGAACCAAAGTGCCAACCAAGGTGGTGCTAGACCCTCACATTTCACACTAGTCATAGAATTTCAGCCCATGACCAATTGGTGTAGATTGCATGACACAGGCTCGCACAATGAGGTAAACTATGCCACACTGAAGATGGTCATCATGATCTCCTTGCTGGACAGACAACAATTGCATGATGCTACTCCCCTAGAGCCTCCTATGCAAGAGTCAACTCACATTGTATTCACCTGTGAGACCATCTTCTTCGGCTCCTCCAGAGAAGATGAAGAAGAATCTGAATTGTAGGGATTCTTTGATGAATCAATTCCAGCCTTTGAGGCCAATGCCTTCACCAACCTGCGGACTCCTTACAACACTCAGAACCAGGCAGGTAAAGGACCAGTTTACATGCCAAAACCCCCTATCAAGGACACTCCTCCTCGAGACAATGCAACTGACCGGCTAGTCCCCCTAAAAGGTTCTAGCCCTAACCAAGCAAGAGACCTAGCCGAGGGAAGCCACCAATTCCTAGGAGGAAGGTTCGACATCACAAAGGCGCTGTTAGAACAAACCACCACCTCCATGACCCTGATGGAGGTTTTTCTAAATTGTCTCGAGCAGAAGAAGTCTCTTTTAAAACTTTTAGGAAACCTGGAGGTCGTCAGTCACCCACCCAAGACCGTCTCTTTTGAGGACACTAATAGGGCTGTCTTTCAGGGAAATAATGAAGATCCTCCATTCCTACTAGGCCTAAATATCCAAGGAAAAAACATACATAACTACCTAGTAGACTCTGGAGCTTTGGGCTACATCATGCCCCTATCTATATGCTAGAATCTAGGATTTCATCCCACCCCATCTAATGGTGCAGTGATTCAACTGGGTAAAACTGTTGTGAGAATGGTGGGAGAATTGAAGAATGTCTGGATACAACTCATCTAGGACCCCAAGATAGCTATCATAATCGACATCCAAGTGGTGGACATCCCAAAGACCTATGGGATGTTATTAAGTCAGAATTGGTCTAAGTCCTTGAATGGATACTTTTCAGCCGAATTCTCCCACTTATGGCTCCCCTAGGAAGGAGAATCAAACAAGATCCAATTTGAAAGTGAACCCCGGATGAAGCAAGCCCTTACTAAAGTTGGGAGGGTTAGTGAGGTCTTCTTCTCTGAGACTTCTCTAGGGGTGTACCAACCCCTTGAAATCTTAACATTTGATTTCACCCCTGGGGAGGATCCCATAGTTTTGCAGAGAACCCAGGACCTAGAAGAAAATTTGAGGGTTGAGGTTAACTCTCAAGGTGCCAACGCAACCCTCACTACACTCTTGTCTGGTACTTGGTGTTGAGTTCACTATCAGAAACATTGAGAGTTAGAGTGTGAGCCTTGCCTTTCTGTCGCTACCCAACACATTGACACCCTCTGGAGAAAAGAACATATGACTGATTCCCTAGAGCCCAATATTCTTACTGGAAGCACTTTAGTGCCATTTCCCCAGGTATCTCAACCTCAAACCCCTTTGGAGGTAAACCTCACCCATGCACCATTAGTGCAGGAGGAAGTTCCTCCCAAGTCTCCCAGAGGTAATCCAAAGACTACTCTGTCTCCCCAGCCCTAGACCACAAGAAATGATCTATGGACCCTTAAGTTTGATGGGTCCCGATCCAAACAGGGTTGTGGGGCCAGAGTAGAATTAATCAACCCACGAGGAAAATCCTTCCTCGCATCCTATAGGCTCCAGTTCAACTGCACAAACAATGTCATGGAGTATGAGGCTTTGGTCCTTGGACTCTTATTTGCATTAAGGAAAGGGATCACCTGCCTCCAGGCTCTAGGTGATTTGGAGCTGATTGTCAAACAGGTCTAGAGTCAATGTACATGTCATGAAAAAAGACTCACCGCATACCACAATTGGGCATGGAGCCTTATTAAATATTTTGATACCTTCGGCATTGATCTTATTCCCCGGTGATAGAATTATGTCTCAGATGCCCTTGCCATTTCTTCCAGCACACTTGAGCCCATGGCCGGCTCATGACTCCAGAGATTCTCCATTGAGATGATCCCCACCCTGTCCATTCCCGATAATGTCACCCACTTTCAGGTTTTTGAGGATGATCAACATATCCTGGCCTTCATGGCCAATGTTGGTGTCTTCGAGGACCAGATAGTGGAAGAATGAGACCATGATGATACTAGATAGGGGGATGAAGATGATGGGATCATGGACCTACCTACCAACATCATCCCTAAGGGGATGGTCATGCTTGAATGTATCTTCAACTCAGACCCTCAGGGCCGAGAAAAGATGTCATCCTCCTCTGAGGGAGGAAAATTCAAGAAAGTAAACAGTGGCCAGCCCGGTGAAGAAAAGATGATACACATTGGCACCTCTTTCTCCCTTGAGGAGAAGGAGAATATTCTCACGGTTCTCTGAGAATACATAGATGTGATTGCATGGGGATATGAGGATTTAAAAACATATGACACATCCATTATGACTCATACCATTCCCCTGAAACCTGATGCTAAGCCTTTTTGGCAAAAACAATGACTAGTCAACCCACTGATCGAGCCTTTGATTCGTCAAGAGGTGGAGAAATTGTTGTCAGCCTGGATAATCTTTCCAATCTGGCACACTACATGGGTTGCCAACCTGGTCCCTATTAGAAAGAAGAGTGGTGAAATTAGCCTTTGTGTGGATTTCCAAAATTTGAATAGAGTCTCCAAGAAGGATAACCATCCTCTCCCCTCATTAGATAAGGTGTTGTAGATAGTGAATGGATCCCAAATGATGTCTTTCTTGGATGGGTACTCCGGATATAACCAAGTCATAGTTAAGTATGAAGATAGAGAGAAAATGATGTTCACCACCAAGTGCAGAACGTTTGCATATAGGAGAATACCCTTTGGCTTAATTAACACAGGGGCTAAATTTCAAAAGTCTATGGACATTGCGTTCGAGGGCCTTGTGAATCGGTGCATAATAATCTATATGGATGATTTGACCGTCTTTTCCTGGGATAGGCGTGACCATTCCGCCCAACTCACTTAGATCTGTGAGAGGTGTCGCCGGTATGGAATATCCCTCAACCCCAAGAAGTGCATATTCAGGGTCACCAAAGGGAAGTTGCTTAGGCATATTGTCTCTGAGAAGGGTATATCCATAGACCCTGAGAGAGTTGAAGCGCTGCTAAACCTACAAATGCAAGGTAAAAAGAAAGAGATGCGGTCTTTCTTCAGAAAGATCAACTTTGTCTGATGATTCATCATTGGATTTGCCGAGATAGTCAAACCACTCAATGAGATGATGAAAAAAGACACCAAAATTGAGTGGAGTCTTGAAGCAAAGTGGGCATTCACCCAGATCAAATGAACAATAACGGAGGAACCTGTCCTGGCTAGTCCAGACTACTCCCTTCTATTTTACATTTACTCTTTTTCTTCGCCGCATTTTGCCACCACAGTATTAACTCAAAAGGTCAAAGGGGAGGAATGACCCATAGCTTTCATGAGCTCCCCCTTCAAGAATGCTAAAGTCTGGTATTCATCATTGGAAAAGTAGGCCTTTGCTCTTGTTTGCGCCATGGAGAAATTTTGGCATTATATTCTTTGGAGAAAGGTACATGCTATTATCCCAGACCAGGACATGAAATCTCTGTTGATGCAGAGTGAGTTAGGTGAAAGATGGGGGAAATGGATGGCTATCCTTTAGGAGTATGACTTGGAAATACAACCCATGAAGATAGTCCAAGGCCAGGGACTAGGTCGAGCGATGGCAGAAGAGACTCTCCACATAGAATGTCAAACTTACACAGTGGAGTCTATCACTCAAGACCTGTGGTACATAGATCTAGTGTACTTACTGTTAAACAAAAAATGCCCGAAGGGGTTACCTCCCAATAAACATTGTGCTCTATGGATGAAAAGTGCTCACTTCTTGATCAAAAACTCTGCGCTTTACCACTGGAACTATGAGGGAGTATACCTCCGGTGCATTGATAGGGACCAAGCTGCAAAGATGATCGATGAATTCCATGGGCAGTTTGGAACCAGGCATGGCTTGGCTAATGCCACCACCCATCAAATCCTTTGGGAAAGGTACTATTGGCCATGTATATTTAAATATTTTTACACTCATGTTTGGAGATGGCACACTTGTTAGACCGTGACACACCGTGAGCATAACCTGGCTATGCCTTTACAACCAGTCTTTGAGGCTAGGCCCTTCACCCAATGGGCATTTAACTTCATCAGGGATTTCAACCCCAACTCATCTAAAAATCACTGGTACATCCTGACTGCAACTGATTACTGCACCCGGTGGTCTGAAGCCATACCTTGCAAAAACAACACGGCAGACGTAGTTATTAAATTCCTGGAAGAAAACATCGTCACCAGATTCGGAATTCCCTTTGCATTAGTATGTGACAATGGTTTGACATTTTCTTCGATGCAATTACTTGAATGGACCAATAATTGGAAGATCACTCTAAAGTTTTCCAAAAACTATTACCCCCAGGGGAACGGTGTTGCTGAATCGACGAACAAAAATCTACTTGAAGTGATCAAACACCTGCTAGAGAAGAATCCCTGGGATTGGCATCAAAAGTTGAGATTCACCCTCTAGAAAAATTGCATCTAAATTAAGGCTGCCCTAGGAATGTTCCCATTCCATTTGGTTTATGGCCAAAACCCAGTGTTCCCAATCAACATACAGATCCCAGTTTTGTAGTTTATGTAGGAATTCAGCAACCGGGATAATATCATGGAAGTTCAGCTCCTAAATCTAGTGTGAATGGAGGAACAATGAGATGCAGCCCCTGAACATTTTGCACGTCATCAAGCAGTGGTAAAATGATAGTTTGACCGAAGAGCCCAATATAAGGCCTTTCAGATTTTGGATTTGGTCCTGCTGTGGGACAAGGTGGGACAAGCCCCAAGAAAAGAAAGGCAAGCACACTAAGTTCCAACAGCTCTGGCTTGGACCATACTTAATTTCATAAATCTGTGGGGCAAATACCTATCGCCTTAACACCATGACCAGAGAACCTATCCCATTTCCCGTCAATGGACAATTTATGAAACATTATTTTGAATGAGATTGGTTTTCCCAAAGTTGTATTTTATGTAAAGTTCTTGGCTTGTAAATATTTCTTTCCCAGTACCCTGTTGGGAGGTACCTTGCCTTGTAAATAGTCTTGCTGGCCATCCTCCGGGACCATCCTTTTTCTTTGGTTGTTTTCGCTTTTCTTGTCTTCTTTTTGGGTTCTGGCATTTTTCTCTCCTTTTTGCAAGGATTGGGATGCTTCACATAACATCTAGTCTTCGGGATGTTTTCTTTAACATGGTGAACATAAGAATCTATTGTTAGCATGATGGAATCAGTCTGGTTTCCAGAGTTATTTTACAAGTTTGGTAGTACATTGAGTAATCTTCATCGGGTTTATTTCTGGCAGTCTGGCAACCGGTGAAATAAAAATAAGGGACAAGTAATCAGACACATCGAGGGTAGATCGGTTGCACCAGTTGGTTGACCCAAGTCTAAACTTTTAAAAAGATTCTTTTTGGGTCTAAATTTTTTCTCCCCCATTCAGCATATTAAGGTGGGCAAAAGGGTGAAATTAGTACCGCCATTGATTTTAGCTAAGCTTTAGCTTGATGGTGAAAGAAGTACCACCTTCCCACCCAAAAATATACAAGTAACAAGAGAAAGAAATGTGATGAAACTCCGGTCTTTGGAAGAAATGAGAAAATCTAATGACTTTGTGGTTTGATATACTTAGTGCCTCTTCTCTACTTCTTGAAGAGGTCATCGGCTTGGTTTCCTTCCAAAGAACACTTCACCACTGATGAAAAGATCATGGACTAAATCGCGTGTGGCCAGATTTTCTCAGACATGTTACTCTTTACAGTTAAGATGCTTCAAAGTAATTATTTGTTCCAATTTTTCTAACTAGAGATACTGTAGTTCTTGAATGTGCTACGGCATGTGTCCTAGATAGTCACCATTTGTTATGCCCTGCATCCCCGTCCCTACATTTTGTGTGCAAAATGTTGGGTCCCCATTTTTTTTGCTTTCTACTCTTGGCTTTTGCCTTGTCTTTTTCCTTTATTTTCTTTGTTTTCCTTCTCTGGGTTTCCTTTCCCACGGTGTTGGTTTTGTTTTGTTTTTGTCTCTTGTGTCTCTGGGACCCGGTCCCAGAGTTGGTCACCCTTTGTCAAGAGCCAGATTTCAGACTTTGGGATTCTTCGCCACGATGTCTTCTTTCTGTAAGAGGATATGGTTGTATAGAATCCCTAGGCCAAGAGTCCAGAGGTCTATCTATCCAAAGTTTGTGGAAGGAAAGATAACTTTCTTTTTTTACCATGTGTATAAATAAAAATTACGTGTCATTTTCTCAATTACCGCAATTAAAACACTTAAGCAATTTGAGCAATTTCAAAGTGATTTTACAACGATTTAGCGAGAATCTAGTGTGAATTATTTCGAGTTGTTCTGAACAATTATGGGTGGTTTTTGGTGGTAAGTGGTGATCGTTTGATGTAGGGGCTATTGTAGAACATTCACAAAATGAGCTCCTTTCCTTGCCCTTCTTCATTTTTAGGTTGGTGCCTTCATTCCTCTCTATTTTCCTACTTTTCAGTTTTTGTCTAGTTTTTGCGTTGTCTTGCATTTCTGTTGGTGTTTCATTTCTTTTTGGTTTTCCGCCCATTGGTGGGTCGGCTCTGCTAGAGGGTTGTCCGCCCTCTGTGCAGATGTAGGATAATGTAAAAGTTGTAGATATTTGTACATTTTGTGGTTTTGTAAATAGCTGCTATGCATTTTGTACATATGTATTTTCGGTATATATTGTTGTATATCCCTCCACTTGTCATGTATATGTCCTTAAGATTTTATTAGGTTAGGTGTATATTCTGTGTATAGTTGTTTGGTAGTCTATCGAGCTCGCCGTGCTACATTTGTTTCCTATTCCTAATTTGTGAGCTTTCTCTAGGAAGAATACCACCTGGTTGAAACACGGCTCTCAGTCAGTTTCAACCAGGTGTTTTTCTCTCTCCTTTGTAAACTAGCCTGTCCTTCATTTATGTCCCATGTATGCATTCAAAACTTCCCAAGTGGCCTTCACTTTTCATGTGTTCAGACAATTGGCTCCATCGCCGTCGCCATAACTTCCATTTATTAAATAGCCATGTGACATCCATGTGGGTCTGACAGCTCACCTTTCACGTACCTTTCTAATGGTTAGTTTTCCAGACTCTGGGCCTCTTTCCCTAACCCAACCCATGTCTTGCTTTTTCTAAGTGTGTTGAGACCCCCAGGCCCAGATATTGGTTACTTCCCTTGAGTTTACACTATATATATCTTTCCAAGATTTTTGAACTAAACTAACTTTTCAGGGAAAGCAAGCGCCATGGTAGTAAGATCTCTGAGTCCTAAAGTGTTATTTACTTGTACATTTTGACAATTGCCTTGCCTTGCAGGTTTCCAGAGCCATTCACTCCCATCATGTCTGAGGCTTCCGCATCTTCACCACTAGGGAGTCTGGAACTCCCTTCCGCAGCGGTCACCAGGGCAACCATGAAATCCAAAATGGAGAGGGCCTTGGAGAAATTTCCCCTTGATATGAAACACATAAAGGATAACACCATTGTGGGGTCGAAGATTGACTCCAAAGTGTAGTTCTTTACCGACACCAACGTCGGGATGTGGGCCGAAATGCAGGCCTTGGTGAAAATAATGTACATTCAGCGGCAGGCCGGGGATCCGCTGGCGATCAACATCAGGGATTCAAGAATCCTCAAGGCCACTTGTTTTCCATGCTTAGTGCAGTGTCCAGAGCTAATCCTCACACTTACATCACACTACAACTCTTCTGTCTGGGCCATCATGCTCGCAGCCCCAGAACTGACTGGGTATCCTACCCCTATGGTGTCTCTCAACGCCGCTACTTTCTAGATGGGCT
The DNA here is from genome assembly GCA_018584345.1 of Thuja plicata. Classification (NCBI taxonomy): domain Eukaryota; kingdom Viridiplantae; phylum Streptophyta; class Pinopsida; order Cupressales; family Cupressaceae; genus Thuja; species Thuja plicata. Next base: position 5,685,291 of record MU227366.1, read on the forward strand.
TGGGGATCCCCCTATTCAAAAAACCTACTGTGGTCACCAGAACTGATGCCTTAGCCCAGTTTAAATAGTTGGTGGAAGCAGCCTGAATTTATATGAATAACAACTGGCTCAAGGCCCCGAACAGGGATTCCAAGAGAATGAAGCCAGAACTCCCCGATCTAAATTCAAAGAAAGCATCCAGATGGGGATAATAGAACTATCCCACGTCTTTGGACAACCCCATGCCCAAGAATTCTTAGTATGGATGTACTATTTCCTGATTGGCATCTCCACCAAGGGAGAATATTTTGATTGGGCTGCCATCATCTCCAACCATGTAGATTCTCAATTTCTACAGGTGGTCCAAAAGAAAAAGTTTCATATGACTTCCTATGTTCTCTGGGCCCTAGCACAATAATGACCCCTCACCAATGGGTTAATTACATCGGGCGTACTCAATATTGGCCCGGGTTAGAAGGATCCATGCGACCATTTCCCACAAATCCAATGGGAGGCCAATTTCCCCAGTTTCTACCAGGTAAATGACACCTTTATTTATTACAACCTATTCACACCTACCCGGGATGCAGGATACCGCCTATCTACACAGGTGATGAATTTGGTCTAGAGTTATGGCCATTATTATATACATTTTCAACAACATACATACATAAGAGTAACCGGCTTCTCCGAAAAACCATACTTGTTACCCAAACATTGTGGGAACAAGATAATTCTTTTAGAATATTGTAGGCAAATAATGGAGATGCATGCCCTCTTCACCTTGAAGAAGGTAACCAACATCCTATTCCCAATTACTTGTGGGATTTATTCATGTAGTCTGGCCATGGCCAAAGAAGTAGACAACAAGCTTAAAAGTTATAACTTAGTATAATTTTACTTGGCATGGAAGCATTTTGATCCGCACAGAAAAATTATGTTAGCACTTCCTTGGGCATTAGAGCCCCATCGATACCACATGGAAGACTTCTGGGAAAATTTTCAGGATGACATGGAAGTCCTGAGCTGGCATTATGTTCGGATGACCATGGGAATGATGGAAAGATTAAAGCTCCTGAGATTTCTGGATGACTTCTCAGACTCCAAACCCACAATAGATCCCCAGTACAAAGAAAAGGGGATTGATAAGTTGACCCTCCCACCAGTGGAATGGAATGCCCAGGAGGGGCCGACAATTGAAGAGTTCACCCGCAATGTGGTCGAATGCAACCATGCCTATTTCAAGAAGGTGTGCCCCGAGAGTGTCCGCAGAGTTGCTCAGCCGATACCAAAGTTAATCCTGGGAGCTGGAACTTCCTCGCAGAGGGAAGACATGGAAAAGGAATAATGCAAACTCCAACTGAGCAAGAGGTCCCCATAAAGGAGCAACTACAATAATCACATGTGGCCTCCCATCAAATGAAAGATAGATTAATCACGTGGCTGGCAACTCTAGTGCTCATGACCGGACCCATCCATCCGCCTTCTTCCCCCTCACTAGCAGCATTAATGGTAAAAGAAACAGGGGCAGATCCAAAAGAAGAGAAATTCCTAAGGGAAGCGGAGCCAACCCTAGTCACTAAGAGAAAGAAGAGGCTTAACCCGAAGCCTAAAAAGGAGCCAGAGCTAGGGATGCCTCAGATCCCACAAGTTGAAATCCTTTCTTTTGACACCCTGGAGCTGGAGAGGGAGCCAAAACCTACTAATGTCCTGGCCAACCCTCCCCCATAGGATGAATTTGATGATGTTTTTACAGCTGATGAGTTTAGGAATTTATAGGGGGACATTGAGCAGATAGAGGTTGGGTAGAGGAAGGAGAAGAGGTAGAACAAGAAACTGCCTCCAAGGTACCTAAGATACAGGACACAGGAGTGGACCAACAAAAGTGAAGTGAACAAATGGCATTAGCTAGGGGAACCGGACCTTCAGGAGCAACTGTAACCTCAGCTGCTGTGTTCCAAGCACCACTCCCGGAGGTGACATTTAGGGAGGTAATCACTGCGGCTCAAACACTAAATCTTGGCCTATTACCTCACCCATTACCAAAAGATGTACCAGTGGAAGAGGACATCCCATCAACAGAGGCTGGGGCAGAAAAGGAACAATAGAGCAAAGAAAACCCTAGGGTGACAAATGAAGACCTAGACGTAGCCAAAGATGCAGATGCCAGGGAAAAAGATACATATACCACCAAAGCAAATATTGTCGATGAGACAAGAGATGTAGGAAAGGAGCTGGGAGAGGCTCATAATACTTAAGGGGCATAGAAAGATATTGGGGAGAAGTCACAGGAGCATAGAACCCACCAAAGGCCAAGAAAGGTCAGACAGTTCACACCCTTTGGATTGAGTTGGGCGGAGAGACAGTCGTAGTGATAGCGACACCTTCCCTAGATGTGGACGAAGCAATGGCAGAAGATGGAGATTATAACATCATGGAGATACCACTGGGGAAGAGAGGAAAATAAGGTGAGGTGGACATGTTAAAAGAAGCAGCTAGGGTAGTGGAGGCTCGCTATGAAAAAGAAGCTCAGATGCGTAAGGCCAAAAAGGAGAAAAATGCAAACCTTATGGGGTTGCTAACTGAGCTAGCCCAGCCTATCAGCATGGTTCCTCTGGGGGCCTCTACATTAGATATACTACTTCCTCAAAGTGATGTAGATTCACTATGGATGATGAAGAAGAAAGCCCAAGCGATTGATGAATGGGTTACCTTACAAGTGGGAAACACCCAGTGTTTCCTGGTATCCACCCTCCTGGACTTATATGCGTCCCGCCATCTATTACACCAGGGTGAGAACATCATCAACATATGAGAGGGGGATATCAAAAATTATGAGGCATGGAAAGTGGAGCTAGACGAACTCCTCGGCCTCGGAGAGGAGATCGTCTCTTAATCCAAAATTTTGGGGGAGGAGTCATTCAATTTTGTGAGAACCCAACACTCCACACTTGACCTCACATTGCGAGTAAGAAATCAACTGGTGGGGACTCTATGGGAGAAAATCAATGCAGTACAATATTCTTTTAATTTATACAAGTCTTTTCTTATGAAGGTCTCCGGAGCTGATCCTTTTAGCACTGACACTTGCACACCAAAGGAGTACATCCTGGGGAAGTTTGATGAGCTAATGGAATCAAGATATCAATCCCCGAAAGGAGTAGATGGTGCCCAAATGATGAGGGTAACTCGTATGGTACTCAGTGGCAATGATGCAACAAAGATGGCCGATGAATTCAAAGGGAATGTTTTGGACCTGTGGGAACAGATTGGGGTGGCTAAGTACCGGTGGGCTAGCCTTAAGGAAATCGATGAAGATGAAATCTCCCTTCTCCTCCAGACCTTCTATGACAATAAACAAAAATAAAGTTTCCCGGGAGGTCAGACAAAACCTAAGAATTTTGTCTTCTTTATTCTTTCGGAACATAAGTTCCCGAATCCCAAAGTCCCAGAACCTACATTTTTGTATTCTTTCAGTGATCTGCGTTCCGGTCCCCAGGGCTGACCAGTCACTTTCAAAGCAGTTAATAAAGGTTTTGAGAGGGTAGTTAGCTACACCAAGGCATGTTGGATCAGTGAGAGGCTTTCTGACAGATGGTCTTCTCGAGGCGCCACTTAAGATGTACACCTGGTGCATTAGAGATAGGGCACCACTTTTCTCACTTATGAGGCATGTTGCCTCGATTCCCAGGGGATCAGATTTCTTCCTTCTCCTTCCCGGCTCTCTTCTCAATGCATTTTCTTCCACTCTTTCTTCTTGTCCTATTCTTCTGACATGTTAGACCTTCTTTGTCTCGAGGTCTTTTGTAGAGTGGCGCGGGTAGTACCGGCCATTGGATAATATATTCTATTGTACAATGTAACATAAGTTAGGGTTAGGGTTAGATGTAAATGTGTATAAATAGTAAGCCCGACTCCATTCCAAGGGTCGGTGAAATTGATGATTTTGCAGTCCATAGTAATAGAAAAGCAGTATTTTCATTTCAGTTGCAGTGCTCAGTGCCCCTTTAGTCTTTAAAGATTTCAATAGCTAGATGCTCCCTTGGAGCCACCATTGTACCATGCACCAGTGCTTGTTGGAAGGAATATTAATGAAGAAGGAAGATTTCTTGCAATGATGTTGTTGGCATTCTATCTTCTTAGTTAACGGTATTTTATGCTTTGTGTTCTTCATGTCCTTTTCTCTAATACTTAAAGTAGATTAATGACCTCCTTTCCTTCGTTACTGATGAAATATGAACTGATGGTTGTATGTTTCTTCAGTATTTTGTATAGTGTGTTAGAGCATTGTTGATGTTTTGAGTATTAAGCATAACTATAGATAGATGAAGTATTTCTAACCTTGCAAGAACTTTTTCAATTTATTTGTTAAGTGTAAGAATGCTTGGATAAACCCCACCTTCCTGAATCCTTGAAGAGAATGAGTTGAGAAAACCAGCTATCCCCCTCGAAAACAGTCACATCTCCCAACTGAGCCCCACATCGTCGAGACTCGACCCTCAGGTGCTTGGAGGCCTAGGGAATCTCATTTCCCTGGATAACCTTTACAGGCGAAGTTGGCCAGTACCCCGGTACCCGGTGACAACTTACATCTGCTGGCAGACCTGGTCACCAAAGTCCTGTCAACAAGTCTCACTGAGAAATTTTCCCAGTTGACTTCCTCGGTTCATCCTATATTTTCTACATGGAATGAACCTAATTCAATGGATTCAAATTAGGTAAGAGGTTCTATTGATGAGATAAGTCCACTTCATATATACTAGTGTATATTTTCATTATAAAAAGCATAATTTTGATATCATATTTCTAAATTTATATATACGAAACACATTAAGCATTGATTCTCATACACATATTATTGTTGATATTTAGAGTTTTATGCTATCGTGGTTAGCAGGATAATCTTTCAAAAATGTTTATAGTTTATAATTTTCTATAATTTAGCCTTTGATGTTTTAGCCTTAGTAGAAATATTTTCCCTTTCCATTTTAAAGCTTATAGCTATGGAAATTCTAGACATTATGGACATTAGGCTTCCCCTTAACTATTCACATCCATTGGGTGTCTTATAATTTGACATACATTTGTATCCTACAACAAGAATAATGATGAATAACTCAGTAATTCTGAAATACCATTGAATTACAAGGCATTTAACTGAAATATTGATCTATAATTCTTATCAGAATCCTAACATACAATCTTATGAATCTGCAGTGAAATATTCAAGCATTTTAATTAATTATTTGAATTAAAGCCTGAATTCAACTACATACATTACAAAAACGCACTGAAATAATAAGATCTTTGTTAAAAATAAATCAAAATGCATAATATTGACACAAGGAGAGAAAATAGACTAGAAATATTATGCAATTTCTATTGATAATTTCTCATATCCTTGATTACTCTTTAACATGAATAGGGTAGCCACAAGATATGACCCAAAGGAGATAAACGTCATGATACAATTAGACAACCAAAACTCCTTCTACAATGTAAATTAAGCACAAAAGATAAAATATAACAACTACTAACTAGGAAATACTCTTCCTTGGTCCTTGAGCGTGTTCCTTTTGATGTAGATTTGATTGTGGGAGCTGCCTACTAACAACTGGAGGTGATGCATGTACCTTTCAAAATGATGCAATTCTAGAAAAACCATAAAGCTAGCATTCTACCCTAATCCTCAGCATACATCCACACCCATTCATCATACACTTCCTTAGAAGGCCAATCAAAACCCATTACTTCATCAGACTTTCTTCTATATGGGGTATACAAGACAACACATTGATTTACCTATTTTTCAAAATTATCAAAGAATAAACTGTAGTGATGACTTCTTATATGTTGTCTTCAAGTGTTCCCCTATCCAAGTCATCACATATCTCTTCCAACACAACCTCTAAAATTTATTTTTCTTCATCTTTCTAGGACTTCAATGTTTTAACCTTTCCACTCTAATCGATGGTGGAGGGTACAAGGGTCTCCTTCATATCATTGAATTTCCTTGTTAGGTATCTCTTCCTCCCTTCAATATGCTTTGGAAGCACTTGGAAATCTTTCAAAGTCTTAACAAACTTAAAAGTAGGTTGGATCCTCAGCCTCATCTTATCTGTCCTCTGGATCCACCTATTATATTGTGGCCTTGCCACTTCCTTATCCTTATAAAAATTACTAAGTACGTCAAATAATAAAGAATAACAAGAATGAATGTTTACTAAATTTTCTTCCACCTTCTCACTTAGGTGGTACAATACAAACTACACAAGACCTCTTTTGTTACCCTTAAAAGCTTCCTAATATTTGATCGAGGATTCCTCAACTTTTCTAATCCTTTGGTACAACTGATCCTTAGTATCCTCTACCAAACATTCAACTTCCTTTACAACATTAGATACATAAGGTGGGGGAGAAGTAGACTTTTCAACAAAAAATAGTCCAATTTCAAGTTACCCTGGTCGTATTAGTGCAACAAAAGAGGATGGGACTAAAACCCCTACAGAAAAGACTACCTCCAATTCTCTGATTCTATGTTGCAATAATGTAACTTAGGATTCTAGTTCCACACATCTTTTGGAGGCCTTGTCATACTCCCTGAAAAGATGTTGATTTTTGCAATCCTAATTCTTCAATCCTCTTCTTCTCCTTGTGAGCCACATCATCTTCCCACCTTGTTGATTCCATGGCAAGTTAGGTGGCATCTGTATGTGGTAGATTTGGCCTTATTAATCAACCATACACTTCAACATAGTCCTTCTTCATCAGATACACACAAGAATGAATATGAGGTTATTCATCTTGCCTGTCTATATGATTCGACATGTTTTCTTCTATCCAAATGGGGTTTTGAAATATCTCTCAGAATGAGTCTCACAACCATAGACCAATCTAGAATGAAGGATTTATGCTTCCACGAATGCAATGCAATGATTAATCTAGAAATGAAACATGCAAGATTAATCTAAATGATCTATTTAAACTAGAAATGAGATTAAAACTATGCCATGATTTCAATGAAATTATTCTAGAAATTGAAATTAATCTATTGCAAAATGAGATTATTCTATATGAGATTATGAACTAAGAATGTAGCAACAATTCAGTATTCTAACAATGCATATGACTAGAAATTTAGGAAGGGTTTTGAATGAGGAATGGGAGTTCTTTTATAGAATCAGAGGTTGTTCAGAATAGAAAATTTTCTTTTTGAAATAAAATAGATAGAAAATCCAGTTTAAAATAGAAAGCTTTATTTAAAAGAAAGCAATAAATTGTTTTCCCTTTGCTTTAACTATTTTCTTTCTTTGATTTTAACTGTTTTATTTATGACTTTAACTATTTTCTTTCTCTTTAAAGCACAATTAATTCAAAGTTTCCATTTCTGAACTGAAGATAAGATTGTGAGAGAATATTTAACTAATGAAATAAATATGATGTCATAAATGTATTTTTTTCAATTATCTGAATAATTAAATTCAATTATTGAAATGAGGATATTTATTTAATAATTAAATATTATTTAATTCCTTTTTTATGTCTTAGCTAAAGAGGTGAATTTAATTTAATTAAAGTGCTAGGACTTTATAATTAAATTAATTCAATCATAAGGTTTGTTTAGCCAATAAATATTTACGAATTAAATATAATGTATGATTAATGCAGATTTAGGATTTTCTACATTTGACACTTAGGTCGAGTAGAGTCAGTCAAACTCAAAATTGCCTAGTACAATAGGACTTTTGATGATTCAGAAGAACAACAAATGCAACAAAATTGATTAGGGTTGCAAGATGCCAATTTTGGGGTGTTACAACATCCACCCCTTCTATATCTCCCTCTATGCAATATTACACTTCCCCTCAATTGTGGATTGATATCTACAATATCCACCCTATGTGTTGCAGGACCCAATGACCAAATTGCCAAAGTTGCATAATATTTTCTATAATAGGCCCCTTTCATTTCCATCTCAACTTGCTATGCCTTGGTACCATGGATGCTCATGCTCTTCCTTACAAATTTGAATGTTACTACATCTGAAATGTCCCAAATTGGAAAAATCAACAATCTTGCCTCATGAATAATCCTTCTCCCTTCTTCAAATGTGATTTCTTCAAACTCTTTATCCATTTCCAATTGCAGCTCATTTATAACATTGTGCTCTGACAAGAAAAGCTTTTTGTATTTTTATCTCTTTGAATCTCCTTTGATATTCGTGAATTTTTTCTTCCACATGTACTGTTGGAAGGATGGAGATTTAATAAAACTTGCATCACTCAAAAATTTAGAACTTTCCTCCATTCTCAAGTCTCTATGTACTTTCCCCTACACCTCAAGGGATGTAAAATCTAGCAATGGGGCAATAGGAAGTGGAGGGATCCCAACTTGCTAGTCATCTTCAAGAATGATAATAATGTCCTCTTCATCAGGGTCACTAGATTCATTCTCATATGATGAAGCAACAATACGGTCAGATTTATCCCCTTCTCCTTTTTCTTTCCCTTTCCCAACCTTCAATTCAACAACCGTTTCTTCCATCCTTTCACTAGCAAGAAATGGAGGCCTAGGTGATGGTGGAGAGGGATCTCTCCTTGTTGGATCTTTAGGGTCTAAAATACTTATACCTTTCAATGACCTAAGATGAGGTGCAAGTTGCTTTCTACTAATCATAATTTTATTTCCTTTCCTCCTCATCTTTTCCTCATCAGAGTCAATATCATCGATATGTTCTCTCCTTGCACTTTTTATTCCTTTTCATTTAAAGATGGTACTGTACCCTAGATTTCATAAGTTGTTGTAACAACTTCATTCAACCTATTATGCTTTTTCCTTAGAGTAGTGTACACATCTTCAAAGAAAATAAAAATAGTATTCATCTTAACATAGAAAGGGGACATGGCTGACAATGGATCATATGATGGATCAAACTTCTTAATCGCATTCTATTATTTCTTGAAGGTAAGCCACTTGTTGTTGTTTTCTTCCTGTATCCTCTCATCATAAATATTTCTGATACAATCCTCCAAATAATTAAACTTATGTGCCAACTCCTTCACCCTGATTCTTTTTCTGAAAAGATTATAAAAATTTTATGGGTCACTGCGCCTAGGCACAAGAACCCCCATATTATATAGCTTTAACTCTTAAAGGATATGCACCCATCCTCCTCTATACATGGAAAATGATGAAAGAATGTGAAAATAAGGAAAAAACTACCTTTTCTACTTCCTATTAACTCCATCTTATGTATCCATCCAAATTTCCAGATAATCTCAACAAAACCCAATCTGAGTGTTACATGGAAAGGAAAAAAAATTAGGCCCCTCATAACCATAAATTTTTATGTAAGTGCTAGGGTAAGACAAGGTAGTAAGGTTGAAATTTCCTTCAAAACCTTCTGTGAGGGGTGTACACACATCAACCAACCAATCTTAGACTCACACCTTTACAAAGGATAAAAATAATTTCCCAAACATTTCAAACCACATCTTGATATGGACTCAATACTTAGATCAAGATGTGTGATGCATTTCTTCATACCAACATCAAAATTGATTCATAAGGTGAAAGATGACAATCTCAACTTGAAGGGGGTTGAACCTAGTTGTCAAGGGTATTATTATGTCTAATGAGACATGTTCCAACCACTTAGAAAATCCAAGGGATCCCTTGTATGGGTGTTCCTTAAATGAGCCTCCAATTCCTAGCAGCCCTGTTTGCATGGTTCATAGTACATAATTCCCAAACTTCACACTAAACCTAGGAAAAAAAACATAGTTCCAAACACCCTTTATGGAATAATATAAAAACCCAAAGAAAAGAGTCTTGAACTTATGAGGAACATGCCAAACCTTACTGAAACTAGATAGGCCTATTTGGGCTATTAGGTCACTTTAAAGAAGGAAGTACCCCAAGGATTTATGGGAGAAAAAAAATATTGTTTGGATTTAATTAGGAATGGTCCCAATGTAATCCATACTTCATCACAAGGCTTGATCCAACCCGAAAGCATGATTGTCATTAACTTGGCATTCTGTTCTCTGGTTGCCACATAGAGATGTCGACCCTAATTCAGTTGAAACTTAATCTAACATTCACTTCCCTACAAACCAACGCTCAATTTTTCTTGGGAATTTAAAAATATTAGTGCATGGTTATCAGTATAGACAACAAATTATTTTGGTAAAAGGAAGTGTCCCCACTTCTTGAGGACCTGCACTACTACATATAATTCAAGGTCATAATTCGAATATATTTTCTTTGCATCATTGATTTTTTTAGAGAAGAAATCTATGGGCTTCCCTTCTTGACTTAGGACAACACCAATGGCTAGGTTTCTAGTATCTATTTCCATAGTGAATACCTTCTTTAAATTAGGTAAGTTTAAGATAGGATATTGAGCCACCATGTTCTTTAAGTAATTAAAAGCATTGTTAGCTTCACTCGTCTAGACAAACTTTGTTTTCTTACCACCCTTGATTGTGTCTAACATCTAAGAACATACATGACTGAAGTTCTTTATAAATTTCCTATAGAAAGTAGCAAGGCCATGGAAGATCCTTACCTCACCTTGGTTTCTTCGAGTGGGCCAATTTACAATGACCTCAACCTTGTTAAGATCCATTTTTCAGTGTGCCTTGAGATATGACAAATCCCAAGAAGGTAAGTTCCCTCTACATAAAAGTATATTTCTCCAAGTTGATGATTTGTTTGTGTTGATGAAGTCTCCTTATCACTTTCTCCAAATGGATTAGATGTTCATCTCTACTATTACTAAAAATCAGTATATCATCAAGATAGATAACAACAAATTTGCCAATGAAATCAATGAAAATCTCATTCATGAGTCTCATCAATGTGCTTGGGGAATTAATTATCCCAAATGGCATCACAATCCATTCAAATTACCCTTCAGTTATCTTAAATGTCATCTTCCATTCATCCCTTGGCCTAATTCTTATTTGGTGGTATCCAAATTTTAAATCTATTTTGGAGAAGTAGCAAGTAGTCCCAAGTTGATCTAGTAGGTCTTAAATGCTTGGAATAGGGAATCTATACATGATTGCTATTTTTTATAGCCTTGCTATCAGTACATAGTCTCCATGTTCCATCCTTTTTGGGTGCTAGGATAGATGGGACTGCATAAGGACTGAGAATTTTTTGCATCATACCTTTGGTTAGCATGTCTTGGACTTTCCTTGAGATCTTTGCATGTTGATTGAGATTCATTTTATAGGGTGCTTTGTTGGGTAGGGAGGCACCAGGTATTAGATCTATGTAGGGTCTAATTTACCCTAGTTGACTTGTCTTCCTTTGTTATCTTGCATCTGGTTACCATAGGTGTTCCAACTGGCTTGGAGTCTTCCATCTTGAATATCTTGAGAACTTCCTTGTTGTATTTGGATTGTGTGATGTAGATGCTTGCATCTTATTGAAGAATATGTATGACAAGAAAGAATTTGATCTCTCGAAATATTGACATCTCAAACTCTTTTCTCATTTCAGGAGAAAATGATTTGCATAAAATATCATTACCCCCAAATATGATATCATCAACAAATATTTCAGCAATCAAAATGTTATCATCAGTATCTTCTTTTAAATACAGATTATTGTTTTCACTTGTTCTTACAAAACAAATACTTATGACATAGGATTGAATTCTTTCATAACATGCTCTTGGTGCTTGTTTCAATCCATACAAGGCTTTTTGTAGTCTATAGACCATGTTTCTCTTGTTAGGATCAATAAACCCTTCTTGTTGTTCAATGTATACCTCTTCTTCCAGTATTCCATTTAGGAATGCATATTTGACATCCATTTGGTATAACTTGAATCCTTTGTAGGAAGAATAAGCAAGTAGAATTAAGACTCCTATTCTAGCAATGGGTGCAAAGGTTTCTCCATAGTTAATACCTTCTTCTTGCGCATACCCTTTGCATACTAATATTTCTTTGTTCCTTGTGACTTCTCCATTCTCATTCAGCTTGTTTCAGAATATCCATTTGGTACCAATGAAATTCTTGTCATCTGGTGTAGGTACTAATGTCCATGTTTTTTTCTTCTCAATCTTCTCTATCTCTTCATTCATAGCACTGACCCATTCTTTATTTTCAAGTACATTAAAAAATTTAGGCTCAAAATCATAAAATTAAACATCTAGTGTTTAGTGACTTACTTCTTGTTCTCATTCTAGCCTTCTTGTCTCCTATGATCTGGTTCTATGGATGTTGTCTTCTGAAATACTTGGAAAGTACCGGCTCAACTCTTTGTTCATCATTCTGATCATCATCTTTTTCTTCATTTTGATATCCATCACTTGGTACATCATTGTGAGTAATTTCCTAATTTTTGGTGTTTGTAGCCTGATTCTCGAGTGCATTGTTTTGTCACTTGGGTGCGATACACTATTGATTAGGAAGAGTTTTAGGTTATTCATAGTAGACAAACCTGTTGTAGTCTTGCGGTTCCTTTCTTCTTTCCTCATCATTTTTCTCAACAAATTCATTTTCTTTGATATTTTCACTTTCAATGATTTTGTTAGAGGATTTGTTAAGACATTTATAAGCCTTTCTTTTGGTAGAATACCCTAGAAATATTCCTTCTTCACCTTTGGAGTCAATATTTCCATGTCTATCATCTTTAAAAATATAACATTGATTTCCAAAAAAATTTGAAGTAACTTACATTGGATGTGTATCCATACCATAGCTCATAAGGTGTCTTATTGGTGTCCTTCTTCAATTGAACTTTGTTCAATGTGTAGACAATAGTACTGACAAATTCTCTCCAGAATGTTTGTGTGATGGCTTTCTCAATCATCAATGTTCTGGCACAATCAACAATGGATATGTTCCTTCTTTTAGCAATCCTATTTTGTTGTGGTGTTCTCGGTGCAGATACCTATCTTTGAATTCCATGCTCATTACAAAATTTAGTGAATTAATAATAAATAAATTCTCCTCCTCTATCTAATCTTAGACATTTTAGTTCCTTTCCACCTTTTTCCACTATAGACTTATACCATTTAAACATCTTGAATGCTTCTGATTTCTCTTTTAAGAACATAATAGTCATCATTCTAGAATAATCATCTACAAATAGAATGAAGTATCTATCACCATAGTAGCTCTTAGTTCTCATGGGTACTCATAGGTCAGTATGAACTAGCTCTAGAATAGCATTATATGTGTAGGTTTTTCTCTTGCAACTAGACTTTGTCATTTACCTTTTTGAAAATTCTTACACATGGCATGGTCGGGCTTTGACATGATCGGTAAGCCTCTTACTTTCCTTTTATTTCTTATCCTAATCATGTTGTCAAAATTCACATGACATAACCTTTTATGCCACAACCATATGTGTTTTTTTCTAGCCATTAAACAAGTGGTGTTAATATCATCAAGATAGAATAGGTTAGCTTTTGTCTGTTCACCAGTTCCGATCAACCTTCTTGATTCATTAAAGATCTTTGCCTTTTTGTTCTCAAATATAACCCGGTGACCTATGTTATTCAGCTGTGAAACACTTAATAGATTATAGTTAAGTCTATTTACCCAGTATGCATTTTCACATCTGATCAGATTATTCAACATTATGGTTCCTTTACCTTCAACCAGACAAGGTGATTCATTACCCATTCTTATTGATCCGCCATTATAGAATTCAAAAGTTTCAAAATTTTATTTATATCCAGTCATGTGGTGAGTACAACCACTATAAATAATCCAAACATCATGTTTACAAACCTTAGATATGAGTGTAGTCTCATCATACCTTTCCTCCTTATCTGAGTCATCCTTCATAGAAACAAATACCACCTCAATATCTTCATCAGATTTGGTGTCACTATTCTCAGCTTTGTTCTCAACCAGGTAACAATATTTCTTCCCTTTGTCCTTGTAGTCTTGGTTATCCCTTCTTTCAGATTGTTAGTTGCTTCGGTAATCTCCGTCATTACCTCTATCAAACTTCTTTTCATAAGTTCTGTCATTACTTCTGTGATCTTTTCTTTTTTTGGGACATCTAGTAGCAAAGTGTACAATCTCTTTACAATTAAAACATACAAGTGGTAGTATAACTTTGTATCTACCTTTTCCTCTCTGCAATCTTCTAGCCATTAGTGCTTCAATCTCATCAAGTTCTTGGTCATCACTATCACTTTCACTATCATTTCTCATAGTGTGTTTATGACTTGATTTACTTATTTTCAAAGAAGATTTGAATGCAGACTCAATAGTTGGTAAGACTCTATTGTCAAAATTATTCATCTAAAATGAAATAAGTCTACCAATTAAACTATCTAGAGTTGCATTGTTATTTTCTACTGCTCTCATTTCTTGTATAGAAGATACTCTAATAGCATATACATGCAGTAAGGTTCTTAGGATTTTACTTACCATTGTTTTTCTTTTAATACACCTCCTACTCCTAAGATAGCATTGACTACCTCTTTGATTCTATAGTTGTACTGAGTGATTTTTTCTCCTTATTTCATTCTTAGGTCATCAAACTTTCCTCTTAGGCCTTCGACCTTAGCCCTCAACACATTTGTATCTCCTCCATGTACTAGCTTCAAATTTTTCCACATTTTCTTTGTAGTGGTACATGATTTGACATCTTCAAATTCAGCATCAGAGAGTAAGGAAGCAAGTTCTATCATCATAGAATTGTTTTCATAATTTTCTCTCAATTGATCAACTATCAGAGGTCTAGTAGGTAGCACATATTCAGTATTTTGGTATTGTGTGACATCATTTCCAATACCTGATAGGTGGAGTCTTATCCTACTTTTCCATGATGCAAATTTGTCCTTGTTCAAGTTAGGCACATCCATTTGTCTCATCTTGTGATCTTTAGCTTGAGTATTTAAACTCCCTTTCTAAGAACACAAGCTCTGATACCAATTATTAGAATAATTGAAAGGGGGGTGAATTAGTGATGTCAAAAATTAATCCAATAAATCAACCCAAATATTTATACCAAAAATATAAACCTCTAGTTATCTTTAGTGCTACAAGATGTATGCCTCTAAATAATCTTATCAAATAACTACTGCTTGGAGTTCACTGTTATCATTTTTCTTAAGCTGTATCGAATAGTAGTCTTAGCCTTTACCAAAATACAGTAAATAACCTAGTGTTTACCAATCAATCTTGTTTTAGTAATGTGTAAAGAAAAACATCAAAGAAATGAGCCATATACACATTTGACACATGGATTTTTAATGTGGAAACCATGTTAGGGGAAAAACCAATTGGGACCGGTAACCTAAAATTTTCACTCTTCTAAAGTGAGCTCGGTGAAGAGCCAACCCTGTTAAAGGTTACAAACTCACTGTTAAGTGCAACCTTGTTAGAGGATTTATCACTTGACCTTGCATTCACTATGTTTTCAACATGAAAACCTTTTGATACTCCTTGGGATGTATCTAAATATATAAAGGATGGTTAGATCCTACTTGTTAAGAGATTTTCTGAATCAATGGTTAAACTAAAATAGTATATGATCTATTCATAAATAGAACTTAATATCACAGATGTTCATATCTATTGTAAGCTTGTAATACCTTTCTAACAAATGTTCCTCTTATGTTCCTTTTCTCCACTACTTTCTTCTCAGTGAATTTTGTTGCTTCTCTGTTGCTCGGTGTCTGCAGAAAACTTTAGCTCTATTCTTTAGCTTGTATGATCAGGTCTATATGAAGACTTCTTATCTTCACCAGAATTCTCTTCAGCATCCTCTTTTTGATAATTAATTAGCTTGTTTCTTTTATATACATGATTTCACCATTTCTAAGTCCTTGTCTTTCTTGTTCTTGACGTGATCCACAAATCTCGTCATTCTTTCTTTAAAGCTTGCTTTTGTTTTATCCCATAGATTTATCCTTGTCACATGGAATAAAAATAGCTTTAAATATCTAGCTTATCTCTATCTTTTAACTGGTCGATGAAAATATTGTAATCAATCAATTAACTCTATATTTAGCTCCTTCCAGCTAAGTTTTTCGTCGTTTCTCAACTTTAGTTCTCCTCAGGCATCTTTGTCTGTCAAGGTTGTCTATCCATCGAGAAACACTGTGACTTTCAGTTCTTCTCAGGTATTACTTTGGTTCTTCTTGGTAATGCTTTCTCAGGTATCATTGTGACTCTCCTCAGGGTTCTCTATCTGTCGGTGTGCATTGTCTATCGGTGTTTGTTGTTACTTGGTGTATAGTGAACTTTTATGCATTACTAATAACATAACCTTTATCTCTTTGGTTATTTTAAGTCTTTCACAATATGTATATAACCAATCAGATTATATCAAGTTGACATCAATGATAATACAATACATTAACTGATTTAATGTCTTGCATTAACTTTCTGTAGCTTGGTGATCATCAACTTAACACCATCAAACATTCAATCATTTATAGTTCATCAAGATGAAAATATCAAATTGAAGGGGGTTAAACTAAGTTGTCAGGGGTATTATTAGGTCTAATGAGACATGTTCCAACCACTTAGAAAATCTAGGGTATCCCTTGTATGGGTGTTCCTTAAATGAACCTCCAATTCCGAGTACCCCTATTTGCATGGTTCAGAGGACATAACTCCCAAAATTCACACTGAACCTAAGAATTTTTTTTTTCCAAACACCCTTTATGAAATAATATAAAACCCCAAAGCAAAGATTCCTGAAGTTATTAGGAAAATGCCAAACCTTACTAAAACCAAACAAGCATAATTGGGCTATTTGGTCACTTTAAAGAAGGAAGTACCCCAAGGATTTATGGGAGGAAAAAACTATTGTTTGGATTTCATTAGGCATGGTACCAACCTATTCCATACTTGATCAAAAGGCTTGATTCAAACCCAAAGCATGATTGTCATCAACTTGACATTTTGGTCTTTGGTCATCACATAGAGATGTCGACCCTAATTTAGTTGAAACTTGATCCAACACTCACTTCCCTGCAAACCAGCTTCAAAAAAATTATTACAACATACAAACCTCTCATTCCACTAAGGACAAGGATTTTCCAAGGGTGTACATGAGAGGAAAATGAGTTTTAGTGAGAAAACCCTAGTTCAGGAGGGTTTCAAAATAGTGAATAAAGAAATGCCTCTAACTTTTGTTACCAGTCACTTCAGATCGTCAAAATAGATGCAAAATAAATTTGATTGAGTTCTTCTTACAATCCAATAGGTTTCTTCATCCAAACTGACCGTACAAAAAGGAAAAGGTCAACTGTTACAAGAAAATGAGCATATTTTATTGATTCAAAAACATCAATTACATCATCTCTTATTTCCACCCACCTGAAAGGGCTATAAAAGAATTCCCAAATGGTTACAACTATATTTAAAACCATTTAGCCATTGGGGAAGTCATTAAGAATTTACAAACCAAAAGTTACAAAAGTTTTCAAAAGTTGCTTGACAACTTTGACAACATTTCCAAATATGCACTAAAAGTGAAATCCTATAGAAAAATGTGAACCTATGGTTAATTATTGACTTGAAATGACTTAAAAATAGTAGAAAATCTAAATCCTAAGTTTTGAAGACCCTTTGACCATAGTTGACCAAGTGGCTTATAAATGCCAAATCTTGGAATCGGGCCTTACAAGTTGGATCAATAGACTAGAAAGGTACTTAATAGGATTTATATATATACAAGACCCCCTAGGAGTCACAAGAAGATGAAAAATTCAATCTGTTGTAGTGGGTTCTCCTGCACAGACTTTTATCATAGTGTTGAATTTATATGAGAATACATCTCCCCAGTTATGATCAACCCCCAACTCTAGAACTCTATCCTTAGGCCTTAGAAAATCCAAAAACTATTCATGAATCCTTGGTGGATTCACCACTAACTTGGCCCTGAGTCTTGAAGAAAAATTGTTATCAAACAACACGTAACTTTATCCTTCCCAATACCTTGGTAGGATAGTAGACCAAGTTTGGATTGGAATTGGTTTACCATCCAATTTCCTCTCCAAGGGTGTGAACTTGGTGAAGTAATCTGCATTCTTAGAAAGAAATATATGAATCAGCAAGGAATACCAGTAGAAAATCTTGGTACATCCTTTCTGCAAATCCACCAGCCCCTCGTGAATATTGTCTGCAACAAATGGGGAAAATTCATAACTTGTGGTGAAGCCAGGGTGTTGAATTTGAATAACCATATACATGTATTCAATTAGCATAACATACCATTATTTTCTACCCACTAGTTGACATAGAGAAAAATAAGTATCCTTTGCATGCTTGGAAAAGGCCTCTAGGGGAAAAGGTTTCTTAGTAACTATAGACACCCAAAAATGGTTCAATGCCCATGCCCCCCTTTTTAACATGTCTTCTACATTGTGTGTTTGATCTTTATCATTCACTAATATAATGTCATTCTTCCAAGTCATGAATTAATAACACTTCTCTCATTTTGGCTGAATTGATCATCTTCCTAAACCAATCCTAACCAATCCTAATCAATCCTAATCTTCCTAAATCAATCCAAGGTTATTCCAAACTCATTTATATAATTCTAGGGCATTTTAAAAGTTCATCAATGCCTCATATATTTTAAATCCTCCTTCGATAGTGTTTTCAAAGTTCATCGATGCTATCATCATCAATCTTGTCCAATGCATTGTCAAAGTTCATTGATGCCTTATCATCATTAATCTAGGATCATTTTCAAGTTCATCAATGTCTCCTCGGGAGCATTGTAAAGTTCATCAATGCCTTTTCCTCATCATAATTCTAGTGCATTTTCAAAGTTCATCGATGCCTCGTCATTTTCCTAAACCATTTTGGAACCATCAAAATTGTTCTTGATCATCATCGAAGTCATCAAAACCAAGTCAACATCACACCATTTCCTTCGATTTGGTCAATGATCCATTAATTCATCGTCTTTGGATGAATCGCCCATAGCTTATCCCTATGTCCTAATTGAATAACTTTCTTCTTTTCCTTTCTCATAATTTGTCATATTTTATGACAAATTTCCCTTTCCTTCTCCACAATAATTTTCCCAATTGCATCTCTTGGATCAAATTGAAAGAAGAAAGAAAAGCATACGAGTATCTTGAGGGAATGTTTGTTTGAATTTTTTTTAATATTTTATGCACTTTTCCTTCATAGCTTTAATGTTATGATATGTTCTATTTTGTATGCTTTTATAGGTTTTGGTTGCCTAACATGAAGTTATTATTTATGATTTTTCCTTTCCTTCAGTAACATAATACTTTTTTGATCCAGCCTTAGCCAAATGTGTAGGTAATAACCTATCCCCGATCATCTCTCTACTATTGATATAACTAGCTACAAAATTCTCAATCTAGATCCCCTCTAAGAAAGCTACAGGCTCATAGTTATGAAATAACTCTTTAATTTCCTCGCCATTAATTCTTAACAATTTTTCTCAACCATTATCTCTCACAGTCCTAGAAACTGGATCATATCTATCCACAATGGACAAAATTAAATCTATATCCAGAAAAACATTTGGCACCACCAATTTATTCAAGTCATACTGCCATGCATTTGACTCTAGATTTGCAAGATTTTCCTTCCCATACTATTGTATGAATAAATCTAAATGCTTGCCTGGTATAGGGGCATCTGAAATATAACCATACTTGTCATACAATCCCTCATCAATCTTCCAAACCTAAATCAATTTTGTCCCTTCATAGTTATCATTGGTCGAGGGCTTCAACTAATCCATAAAATCATAAAAAGGGTGCCTCTTCATGTAATCTCTTTGGCTTGAATGTCCCCTTTATATATGCATGGTGAATTCTAGGGATTTTCAGAAACAATTCAAATTTTACAAACTAGGGCTCCCGACCTAAGAACGTGATTAAAAAACACACCCTAGCTCCAATTTTGTGAATTCAACCTAATACAACACTTTTCAACCATGGGAAAACAATTTTCCAATATGAAACATGAAATAAAACATTCAGGAATCACAAGAACAAGTACTAGGATAAAAACTTGACTTAAAATTTTTTCGCTTGATTATGCACTAATGTTTGCATGCTAAAATCTCCTTCGATCACCTCAGTGGCCTCAAAGCACATTGATAACTTCAAAAAAACTAAGAATTAATATAAAAAAATCATTCACAACTTTTATTACCAATTGTAACCAGTTTGTTTGACATAAATTCATACGAGCAAGCGAGCAAACGAGCCAAAAACATTAATTTTATGTAGTTTGAATATCAGTCATAGATCCTTATCAAATCAGCACCATCACACATTTGAGAGAAGCCAAATCTTAATTCTCCACCAATTCACCAAATGGGCCCAGAAACCAACCAACGGGAAAATACCACGTCACAACACATTCGAAAACAACAATCTGGGTCCAACTTTCCATTGTTTTTGCTGACTAGATACGTGTGTCCACTTCTTGCTATCCCGTGAAGAATAAAGATTGATCATATTGGATCAAGGGATCTTTTGATCATCATAGGAATGTAATCGCCGCTGAAAAATGAAGGCCAATTAAACATCGATCATCTTTATTTCACAGTATAAATATCACCGTTGACTATGAGCATGTGCTGAAAGACAAGCACTTTAGTTGCACGACTTTTATCCTTAATAAAAATTAATAGTGGAAAAGTAAAGAATATACATCCAATCATCATTAACCACCTGTAAACCTCCTTGGTCCCACTTCACAATTAACCATTGGCTAGGAAGCGTGGCAACATCTTGTAATCCCATGAAGAATGAAGATCGAACATTTTTTACTGCGGGATCATGAGAGCCATGGATTTTTTTCAAAGATTTAATCACTGGGAAACATTGAGATGAAGGAATCATAGAGAAAATTTCCCGACAGATAAAAAAATCTCCTTTCATTTTCACCATGTGCAAAAAAATAGTGGCTATAGTACTTCAAACCTTAACCAAGTTGGACGCAAGATTATAATATAAGGTTTTAAAAAATAACACTCACCAACAAGAAAAGGACAAATGGTGGTACATCACCATCCTGTGATCAAATTAAGACATAAGGTGACATCATTGCGGGATAATGAGAACTTGACACGTAGCTCTTGAATTGAAAAAGTTAAAATGATCCCACTTAAGTCATAGATCAAATAAGACAACATAGGAAAGATGAGCGACATGGTTAGAAAATAAAAATGGTCCCAATTCAAAGTGATAACCACTAGGGTTTCAAATAAAAACCCCTCTCGATGATTAGATGACCCTATTACCAATTTTCAATACATGCTCTAATTGGTTGATTTGTTATTAGCTCTGATTATCCTAAGTGAAAGGGGTTCATTTTTATTACTAAAATTTGTCTGATATGTTTGATTCCATGTATTTTTCAAGATACATTTCAGTTTAACTTGCTAATTCAGTTTGAACTTCAAGGGTTTTATGAAGATAACTTGCTAGTTGTTGTCCTGAGAATTAAACATTCATTTATTGAGTATGAAAAAAAGAAAGGAGCTGAAAATAAAAGGTATGCAGACTAGATGTAAGACAATTGATAATTCAAATACTAACATTTCTTGTTACAAAGAAATAGCATACGAATTTTTTTATTGTTATTATCAAAAGAGAAAGGTGCAATGTTTTTCAATAAGAATGTAGAAGATGAATAATAATGGTCCACACAATCAATGACTACTATGAAAAACAACTATGAAAGATACATCTTAAGTTGCATAGTACACAAGAAAACATAAAGGTACAAGAACCAAAGGTGGAGGAGGGTAAGGTCCATCATTACCTGAATGATGGATGCAGTTGAATGTGAAATATTTAGCTCGAGTAGCATCTCCATGTCTTTAGAAAGGACATGTAGAAGAAAAATAAGATAAGATATCAATGCATTTATACTAAGCAATAAAGGATCTAATCCTAATCCTACCATTAGTCACCATACATTCATGTGAAAAATAAGGAGATAATGTCAATAATCAAAATCAAAGTAGCATGATAAGGACAACATGGAGGAGAGATCAAGATTGAAATTTATTTTTATACTAACTATTTCTTGTTATGCATAGGTTCAGCTATTAGGATAGTAGGATGTTGAAGGGACACGCGTTCATTACAATTATGAAACCTTTTAGCTGAAGATTTGGAGAGGCAAAGACTAAACAATAGAGTTATTGAAGAGACATGTTATTATAATATGAAACCTTCCAACTATACACATCCTGATGCAAATTGAGGACTGGAGGAATAAGCACCAACTACTGAAGGGACAAGGCATATTTTTCTTTGAAAATTTCTAGCTCGGGACTAAATTGTGGAACAACAAAGACAAGTTACAGTTGAGTTGTTGAAGGGACACATTTGTTTTGTTGTGAAACCTTCTAATTCATAGGAGCATATTGAAGTCACAAAAGAGAACGAGAGAATGAAACCTAAAAACCATGGATAGACCATCATGATATCAATTCAGTATTTAGATACAATAGCATAAGTGGGTAGCCATGATATAGTCTCAGGCACTTTCAAACTAATATTTCTAATACATAGATCAATGGAGTAGTAAGTATCATCTTCTATCAATAATAAGTGCAAATTCAAGATGGATAATAAGACCTTAAATGGTAATAAGAAAAGGAATTTTTTTTTTGAGTTGTCAAATCTATAGTTGTGCAAATTAGAGAAGTCAAAAGAGTATGTCTTTTGTATCAAAGCAAAGTGCATCATTATTGTGAAAGGATTTAGAAAAAAAAACTCAAAGGGAAGATCCAATTAGTTCTAAGGTAGAGTAAAAGGACAAGAAAAGAGCATCTAACCAATGAAATTCAATGGGCTAAGGTTATATATAGTTATAGGATGAAAATAGTAGCCTTGTTTCCTTTAAAGGTGAGGTCATTCAATGGAAAATTCAGATCAATGATGTTCAATGTGCAACTACGGGAGCAGTCAATCAGAGGATAGAAGAAGTGAGGAGCTAAGATCAGAAACATGAAGTAATGCAACATACTTTCACAAAGATGCAATAAGAAAGTTGTTGGAAATATGGATGGAGTAACTGAGAGGGGAGGGGTGAATCAGTTACCACAAAAATATATCCAGAAGTGCCTTAGATGTCTTAAATATATATTGTTGTTAATCGGTAGATTAACTTATTATTGTTCATTAAACATTCACAGTTATTGACATGCATAAATCAAATAGCATAAACACAAGTGACACAAGTAACACTAGATATAACATGGAAACCCAATTTGGGAAAACCA
>MU227366.1:5714456-5728370 GCA_018584345.1 Thuja plicata
TCATCAGAATTCACACATTCCTGCTCTGATATGCTTCTTCATATTTCCACACACTTACACACACTTCTTACTCTGACACTTTTGAATTCGCAACTTGATCTTTCATATATATCCTTCAGGTTATCAATTCGGCCCAATTACAAGTTACAATAAATAAATATTACATTGGTCGGCTGCATATATAAGTTCCAATTAATAAATATTACACTAGTCGGCTGCATAAGCATTTCACTGATGCTCGGTGAACACTGTAGATTGTGCGAAAATCCTTTGGTAACCGACTGAACTCGGTAAGTACTGAGAACTCGGTAAAGACTGACCTTCCTTCACATATTCTTTGATGACCGACTGAACTCAGTAAAGACTGAATTTCTTTGTTGACCGAGTGAGCCCGGTAGTAACTAACTTCTCGGTATAGTATTCTGGAGTGCTCGGTAGACTCTGTAAATAGCTTCTCTTACCGACTGAGCTCGGTAGACTCTGTCAACTGCCTTGCTGAACATTCTGAGCTCGGTAGACTCTGTCTAATGACTGATATGACATTTGTGTAACATCAAGGACAATACACAATTTGAACAATTGTTTCCAACAAAAGTTTCCAAATCAGTGAAGGGTAGTGTAGCACTGGGTTCATGTTTCATAGAGTGTCTATGTAATGTTTGACAATAGCATCAAGATATGCAAAGAATATGAAAATCTTGGTAAGGCCATGAGGACAAGTACCATGTATCTTAATGGTAAATAGTAGTAATAAACTGTCATAAAGAAATGAAGAGTAAGGATTTATCCTCAAAAGATCATTTTTAGTCATTGAGATATTGACAATGCCATTACAGGGACAATTCTCTCATGAAAAGTGAAATGTTTCTACAAAGAAGGAATAGAGGGTCACTACCTTAACAATTGTCATAGGCTCAGATCCTATCTCCATAGTATTGAGTTAATGAGGGGGGTTAGTAGCATTGATTTTCAGTGGGGGTTAATCAATCGAAGATACTACTAAGCACAAAACTACAAACAATAAAATGACAAGTAATAAAGGAGGAATAAAAATGAATGCAAACCATAAAAGCTTGAATCTTCTATTGTCTCTCTCTACTCTTGAAATGTTGTTTGTGTGGTGCTCAGTATTAGTGTGGGAAACATATATGACTTGGGAGCATTGATAATATGATATCAAATGTTGTATCGCAAGAAGGTTTGATGCTTGAACCAATATGATAGATTAATGGCACATGTGAGCTTGAAATCTTAGATGTTTGATCGCAAGAAGGCTTGATGCTTGAACCAATCTAATAGAGTAAGGGTGCACAAAAGCTTGAAATCCTATATGTTTGATTGCAAGAAGGATTGATGCTTGAACCAATCTGACAGAGTAAGGGCACACACAAGCTTGAAATCCTAGATCCTTCAAATGGTTATGAAGGGTTGGTTATATAGAATATGGAAATGATATGAACGGTTGAGATCAATCCTAGGGATTAGAGGATGAATGGTTGAGATCAAAGGGAACTGGAGAAGCCATCAGTAAACTCCACCTCCTCAACTTGGAGAGAGGAGATAAAGTTTGGTTAATTTAACACTTGGTTATGAGTTACCTTTTGAATAGAAGAGGTAATTTGGAGTTACCTTTTTGAACTGAAGAGGTAGGTGGAGTAATTCATGCAATCAGAGATCTGATCAAGAGTTCTCTTTTTTGAACTAAAGAAAGGATTTAATTGAATATTTAATTCATTTTTGTAATTAAAGTATTCAACATGTGAGACAATTGAATTCTTTTTGGATTTAGAATTGAATTATTCAATGAAATTAATTTAATTAGAAGAATTAATTAATAAGTTTAAGTATTTAAATTTAAACTTTAGGAAATTGAATTTAATTAATTAATGAAGATTAATAAATTAAGGTTAACTAATTAAATAAAATTAATTATTTAATTAATTATGGGGATATGATTAGATGATTTGGGGAATGAATTTAGAGGAAAATAGATGATTAATTAATGATTAAAAACCATTAATTAATAGATGAAAATTATTGTTTTATTGTTTTATTGTTTTAATGTCCATTTTAGGGTGTCTACATTTTCCCCTCTTTGATAAAATGTGATTCATCACGTTGTGTCAAAGAATTTTTAGATTTGATCCTTCCCCAGCTTGCCCCAGTGACAATAGGTGGACTATATGCCTCCTCAACAAATTAAGCATAGAAAATGCGTCAAATGAGCATTAATTTATCTAAAATATGAATCACTATATGATGATGATGAATGCATTCATATGTTAGTTATGATGTAATTGATCATGGATTCATTGATAATATGATCTAATATGCATATTGTTTGGATGTTTCTTATGCAATAAATGAATGCAATGTACTATGCACAAAATATCTGAGTAAATGCATGTGTTAGTTAGAAGAAAGTTAGTGGGAAATTAATCTTTGGGATCAATTGATAGATTTGGACTAATAAAATAGGATAGGTGACCCAATTTTCTGTTAATTTTTCTAAATTTTTTCATCATTGCACCTTATTATGAAAATCAAAGAGCATCCAATGCACCCAAATATTGCCCATCTTGATACCGCTATGATCTTTTGATAACCATAAGTAGTAGAGAGATTGAATAGAAAGAGAACCAAATGCACCTAGATATTGACCATCTAGCTACCGATATGTTCTCTAATTTTGAAAAGAAAGAGATCCAAATGCACCCAGATATTGACCATCTGGATACCGCTATGATATCTGATTTTGAAAAGAAAGAGAATAAAATGCACCCATATATTGACCATCAACATACCGCTATTCTCTCTGAACAATCTGAAAGAAAAACCAAGATAGAAATCCAATGCACCTAGATACAGACCATCTAGATACCACTATGATCTCTTGATTTTGAAAAAAAAAGAGAAAACCAAGATAGAAATCCAATGGACCCAGATACATACCATCTGGATACCGCTATGATTCTATTGGTAGGAAAAAGAAGATAACAAAAAATGGAATGTCCAATTCTTTCCCAGGGTTAAGCTTAGATCGTGGAACTGCGCAGTTTCAAAATAAGTGACAGCACCTACCACATTTATCCTAAATCATCATTGCCCCAGAATCAATATGAAACTTTCCAAAAACAACAATTAAAGAAAATAAGGTTATGATACATCATAGCTACTCTCATCACTTGGTGGTATCCTGGAGTAGCATAAGAATATAACTATGAAAGATAGACTGACATCCGACTGACATGACTGGCCTAGTCAACAATTTATTGTTGCTTGATTTACTTGATTCTCTGATGCTTGATTGTGTCTAGTTTTAGCATATTTGTCACTATGTAAGACAATTGATTGGTTTGATTGATTTTGAATATTGATTGATTGATTGATACAGATTGGATTTATGATAAAGCTGTGTCATATGGGCCCAGTGTTGATTCACAAAGCTCATGATTTTGACATTGATTGATTAGCTTGGATATGATCGCCATTCACTTATTTGATAGATTATATAGATGATAAAGATGAGTCATATGAGTCCATTGCTAATTTACGAAGCTCATTATTTTGACAGTTGATTGATTTGACCTAATCACCTTTCTCTTTGTTGATAATGAAAATGGTTTTATTGCTTTCAGATTTTGCATTTTTTTATTTTTTGGACATTTTTCTTTTTTTAGGATTTTTGAAGGCTTTTTAGATTTTTAGGGATTTTTTTCAGGACTTTAGAATTGCCCCTAGTCTGGTGGACCAGTAAAAACCATGGATAATGATGCTCAAAGGGAATTTATGCTTCTAAAAATATCTTGGGTAGCAAGTCTTGCGTGTGGGGAGCTTAAGTTGGGATCTTTGTCATTGATGGTGAAGCAAGATTTGAAAACTTGGCACCTATTTTCTAGGTTTTCACCAAGGTACCTACTCAATAGTGCCTATTTTCCAGGTTTTCACTGAGAGAGAAATTTTGTTTCTCTTTACTTTTCTCTTCTTTTTTTATTCTTTTTTGTTTTTGCCAAGACACCTTTTTGCTAGGTTTTCACCAAGGTAACCTTTTGTATTTTTTTTTATTTTTTGAGACCTCAAGTGTAGAACCTCTTGTAGTGAATTTTCTTGATGTAATGTGGGAGCTCATATCCTTTTGGTGTTTCTAGTTGGTATGCCCCCCTATTGCAAGATGTGACAATGACACAAGGTCCTATCCAGTTAGGCTCAAACTTTCCTAGTTTCACCCTCTCTGCCTGGTTCTTTTGATTCTCCATAAGTACCAGGTCTCCTACCTCAAAGGTTCATGGCCTCACCTTCTTGTGATAGTTCCTTCTAAGGTGATTCTAGTAGCCTTGTAACTAGCTTAGTTCATTTTGTCTCCTTTCATCTAACAGTTCTAGTTCACTAAGCCTTGTTATTCTATAGTCTTCATATGAAATGAGGTTCATTAGTGATATTCTCAGGGATGGGATTTCCACTTTGAGGGGTAAGACCACCTCTGATCCATATACTAGTGAGAAAGGGGTGTCTCTTGTAGGTTTTCTCACACTAGATGTATATTCCCATAGTACAGGACTAAGTTGTAAATGCGAGTCTCACCCAGATTCATTGACTATTTTCTTTAGGATCTTTAGTATTGTTTTGTTTGTTACTTATACCTGACCATTCCCTCATGGATAGTAGAAGGAAGAGAAACCTTGTTTTATGTGGAACTTCTCACAAAGATCTTCAACATCTTGGTTTTGGAAAGGTGTACTGTGATCTATTAGTATGGAATGAGGAATTCCATACTGACAGATGATGTTGTTGAGTATGAACATGGAGATCTTCTTACCAGTGATGTAGGTGAGAGGAATGAATTCCACTCATTTAGTGAAGTAATATGATGTTTTAATGATGTACTTATGTCCATTAGATTAGTTTGGTGTAATCTTACCCACTATTTCAAATCCCCACTTAGAAAATAGACATGGTGAAGAGATGGGATTGAGTTCTTGGGCTGGTGCATGCATGAGGTCTCCATGAATCTGACATTGTCTACACCTTTGTACATACTGTAACCAGCCTAATTTGGTCTGCTCTAACCATAGACCCTATTTTCCCTAAGTTTGATCATACCCCCAATTATGTCAAAACAATTCTTCAAATTATTGGCATAATTCATTCAAATCAAATTTAATCCCCTAAGTGATTTAATCACTAAATTACATTAATTGCCTTAGCCAAATCAATTCAATTCTATCAAAACAAATCAAAAACATGGCTAAGGAAATTAATTAAAAGGAATTAAATAAAATCCTAAATTACACCTCATCACTTGCAAAAGGCCATCCCCTAGCCTAATTAAATTAATTAATTAGCTATAGTCTTGATTAATTATCAAAAGCAACCACAAGCTTAAATAACTAATTTCCCCTATTATTGAATAAATTATTTATATAATTCAATTCATTAATATTCCCTTTAACCCCTAACCAAACCTATCTCAACCACCTTAACCTTGGGTTCAAACTAATTCCAACCTCTTCACCCATGCTAAGCCTAATTCTAATCTTAATCCTATCTTAACCCACTTCCTAATGATGTCACATTCCTAAACTCTTGATTAGGAATTCAACTCATTCCAAAAAGTCCACTTTCTCAAGCTTGGACTTACACCCTCACCATGCTTCATTAATGCTCTCATAAATGCATCATTAATGTGTATACCCTCACCATGCCTCATAAATTCTATCCCTCAATAATGCTCTTACACATGCATTTAGTGGCCTTATCTCTCCTCTCACTCCTAATTTCTTCTATAAATAGAATGAGTTTTGAGCTCAATGTGCCCCTGATTTTGGATTATTGAAAGAATTGTTATGTTTTTCATATTATTAAGAATTTACATTGCATTGTAGCTTTCTTATTATGCATTGTTATAATCTCCATTTTTTTGAGCTTAGAATGCATATTTCTTGAGCATGTAGATTAGTTTCATTTGAATCTTTCATTCTAGGTTGTATATGTCACTGACAAATGCATAATCTGAGGGAAATTATAGCATTTTTCATACTCCTAGATAGGAAGCAATAGGTCAATTTTAGTGATCGATATGCTTGCTAACCCTTGTTTTTCACTAATGCAATGACGTATTTAAGTGTTGTCTTGCAGATGCAGGAACCACAAAATAACACACACATTTCTGGCACCCACCATGAGGCAAAATCCTGAATTTAACCTCATTTTCAATTCATTTTCTACTAATTTGTCCTCCCAAGTTTCTGGAATAGGGTCATTTTTGGTCGCCAAGGCTCGCATCTAGGATACAAGATCACATCGCAGAATCTAGGATCGCATCCCGGAAATCCTGCATCGCTTTTGGTAAAGGCTTTCATTTGGTATGCATTGTATCATTTTTGGTGTATTTGATCACATCTGGAAAAAGGGTCATATCCAAGGAATCTAGGATCACATCTAGTTTTTGAACTTGTAGTTTGAGAAGTCTAACCATTAATCTTTGATGTTTTCTGTCTTTGTCCTTTAAACAACATAATTCTTGTTTGCATATTACTGTCGGAGGCTCTTTTGCTAAAGAATTTGGAAAGGAACCATTAACTTGTGGTTTGCAGGTGGTCAATCCCCCATTTTGAATTCTATTTTGTTATGCTTTCAAACTAAAGACATTTTCTAATCACTTAATAAATCAACTAAGGGAATATGCTCTTTTCCTTCAGGGAAATCAGAAAGTCAAAAGTTGATTTAGGACTTGAGAGGGATTTGGAGTAAATGAACAAAGCAAACATTACATTGTTTAATTCATTTTTGGGAAAGTAATTGAACAAAAACAAATCATTAAATTTTGTGGGACTAATTGAACAAGTTACATAGTATAAATTCCCTTTGGTGAGTAATTGAATAACACAAGTGATTAAATTTTGTGGGAAAAAGAACTTCATCGTCTAAATTTTGGGATATTGTAATTGAACAAGCAAAGAAATTAAAAATTGTGGTCAAAGAAAAAACAAAATTTTCTTTCAAAAGTACTTGTGTTTTCAATACATTAGGAATATCTAAATCAAGTTTAAACTTACTTGAGGGAATGAACAAAGTGATTGAATTATTTTGGGAGAAAATAACATGGACTAGGAGAGTATGCTCTTCTTCTTTTGAAGAATCAGAATGTTGAAATCCTAAGCTTGCCAATCCTTTGTATGCTTATTCAATATTAGAGGGTCTTCCAGTTGAGGAAAAAATATCCTGGGAACAACCCAAGTGAGGACAGGTTTTACGCCAACCCTTGCAACTCACTATAAATTCCTTGTAGGCCAAAGCCTTGGAAGATGGAATCGGTTTTGTTCTTGGAATTTTTACATCATTCCTTGAACATGCTAGGGTATGTGTAGATTAGAGCCGCTTGAATCTTTCTTGCGAGACTACACATATTTGAGTACTCATAGGGCTATACGCCTCAATTTTTCCTTGTGCAATTCTATGAGAGACAATTTTGAAAGGATTGCCCCATCATAAAAAACAAACTTTGTATTCAAACTACCCGATTCATCCCCAAAAGGGTGATAATATTTGTGCAAGGAAAAAAGTAATTACCCCAAGATACTCATCATTTTGTTCCCTCACTTGTGTTTGGAGACGGCTAATATGGCATCATGACTGGAGCCATTGCGTGCTTGGTGATGGCCATATTCTGATTAGCATTTGAGTGTGTACCTAAGTCTATGAGCAAGGATTTTTATCCTCTACTTAGAAAATAGGGTGTAAGGATGTGTCTGTTCACCCTTAACAAGATAAACAAGAATGATTGACTTGTTTGAAAGGTCATTAACAAGATAAACCATTCAAACAAGCAACAAAATTCAATCCTCTGGCTACATACTATATTTTTCACTCACTGGAAAGACTCAAAAACAACCTATTATCAGACAAATTTGCATGAACATCAAGACAAATCAGACACCAAATTGATAGAACATCCAAAAGTCTTTTTTGGTCTATCTTGGCTCATATTTGGTTGTGCGAACTTGCATGCAGTGTGCAAGCTTGCATTTGGTAAATCATGTATCGCTTGTAGGGAGAAATTTTACATCCAAGATACTTAGGCTCACATCTAGTTTTGTAAAAGCTTGCATACAAAGTGTCGCATCTAGGACAGTGGGCACTTTCATAGTTGACTCTTAGAGAAAATTAGTTTATTTGGATACCCTTTTGGCTCATTAGTCTGACCCTGTTGCTTTTTCTAGTCTCATTGTTGCTGTTTCAAAAAAAAAATTCAGGTCTACCTTATATGTCATTTCGAACTCTTACAATCTGTCTCAAAATGTGTGGTCTATGCACTCTCAAGAATAACTTGATATCCAACTCACTATCAGGGAATTTTAACCCTTTAATGCTGGATTCATTTACCTCCATCAAGTACAAACAAACTTTAAAAATTTGGACACACTTGAACAATTTGAGACCTCACTTGACACTATTGGGAAACTTTGGACATAGTTGAAATACAACTTCATGGTTAACACAAGACGTAACAAGTATTTTTTTGAAGAATCAGAAATACCTCCTAAATTGATACATTTTCAAAAAGGAGAGACATCTCGCAATCCTCTATTTGACACAGACTCACCAAAAATAGATGTTGATTGGAATGAATGGGCTCATGCCTTCAAATAATACAACCAGAAAAAAAATAGTGAGACTAAGACAATACCAGTAATGAGGAAGAATTCAACATCACACACCCTTTGTTTGAGTCAGAAAGTGATGAAGAAATTCTCGAAGGAGAGTACAATAGACTCAAACAAAGTAGGAAATTCCAAAGGACATTGGAAAAGATAATTGGTGAGGATAAAGAGAAATACTTTCTCAATCTAGCATCGATTGGAGTAAAATTACCCAAAGATTATGATGTTGAAAAACTAAAGTAAAAAGAGATATCAACCCCTATCTCTATTCTCACCAAAACAATTACCTTAATGCAAGTAGAACTTGCAACTCTCAAACAAGAGAAGGCTAAACCCAAGACAAAATACTCTTTGGACTCCATTTGTCCATTTCCTTTTGACAAGAGTATTAATATGGTTCCATTTCCTCCCAACATGGAGAGGCCAAAATATGACAATTATATGGGAGAGACTGATCCACATGACCATGTGAGAGATTTTTGTTCTCTAAGAATAGAGTACATGCATGAATGTACATACCTAACGAGGCTATTTTCAGGAAGCCTAGGTGGAAATGTTATGGAGTGGTTCTCCAAACTCACACCTAAGGTGAAATATTTTGACGAATTGATTCAACGGTTTATCCAGCATTAATCCTATAATATACAACATGACATAACCATGATGGACTTGTGTAACACAAAGAAAAGAACTGGTGAATCCTTTACACACTTTCTACAAAGGTGGAGGAAAATCTTTGTAAGGTATTCAAGAGCTATTCCCGAATCATAAAATATTGAAATCTTTATTAATAACTTGATACCTGAATTGAACTATGCATTGCAAATGCAAGATTCACCTAGCTTTGATAGGATGATCAATAATTCCATCTGTATTGAAGAAGTCATAGTTAAGAAGGGAGAGATCACTCTCCAAAGTGATAACAAATATACCAACTCCAAAAACAATCCTAAATGGTGGAAACAAAACAAGAATGTTGTTAACGATGGAGTAGTAGATGCATTTAATGCTAATCCTAAACCAGCAGTGTTCAATCTAACGAATAACATGAAAGCAAGTAAAGATGCCAAGGTAACAACCATAATACCTAAAGAAAACAATGAGAACAACAAGAGTCGAGCATGGAATTCCAAACCTCAAAGAACATTCACTCCTTTGGGAGAACCTCTTGAGACTTATTTAAAGACACTCTTGGACAACAAAGTTCTTCCAATCCTAGATTCAAAACCATGGGAACCAGAAGTCAAACCAAGATGGTGGGATGACAATTATTATTGTTTCTTTCAAACAAACAAGGGACATAAAACTAATAATTGTCTCAAGCTCAAACATGCTATACAAGACCTTATTGAAGGAGGCAAGATCAAAGTGGAAGGACACACCACTAATGAATACCATACAACATTTAACAAACCATTCCCTAATTATGAGAAAGGGGAAGCATCTAAACAAAAATGAAATGAAGTGAACTATGCCTAATCCAATAATGATAATGTGATCAACATGCTAGACATTAAATATGAATCAATTAATGTGGTCACTATCAAAGGTGTTAAAGAAACATCTTCCCAATCACATGCAGTGACACAAAATCAAGTACAAGTCACAATCAAAGGACCTAATTTCTCATCAAAACTAGCAACAACTTCCAAGGTACCTATTGTCACTATTCCTAAACTAGGGGCAGCAAGACAAATAGTTACCATCCCTGCAGCAGACTATAACTTGGTGGATCAATTGCAATGAACCTATGCTCAAATTTCCATCTTTGAGTTACTTAAAATATCCTTAGTGCATAGGGAAATTCTTGAACAAGCCCTACATTTAAAAAATGTGCAAAAGAACATTGATGTAGACAAATTCCAAGCAATGGTTAATCATATCTCAGCACCACATTACCTCTCTTTTTTAGAAGAATATGATAAATCATTGACACATTTGCATAATCAACCCCTTCATATTAAAGTCCTAATTCACAAATCTCGTGTTAGTTGTGTATTGATAGATGGAGGCGCAAGGTTGAACATTTGTACTCTAAATCTAATCAGGAAGTTGGGTCATTCAAAACAAACCATTGATTCAAGAAGTAAGATCACTATCAAATCTTATGATGAAGAAGAAAGATCCTCTAAAGGCCTCATTGTTCTACCAATGAGAATAGGGCCAGTTGAAATAAATGTGATATGTCAAGTTCTAGATCTACCCTTGGCTTGCAACATACTATTAGGGAGACCTTGGATCCATGAAATGCAAGTAGTACCATCTACTTACCACTAGTGTATCAAATTCCCACATAATGGGGTGGAAGTAACAATTCTTGCAGATGCCAGTTATACTTGCAACAATGTTAAAGCAGATAGTATGGTTCCTCATAACAAGGAATTTTCAAAAGAAACTATCCCTAAAACTACTAAGGAAATGGTTATGAAAATCTTTGGAAAGACCTTAAAACTAGAAGAAACTAGTATGGGAGAATACAAGCTAGACATGACTCCATCATTGATAGAACCTCCAGTATCACCAAGATCCTATGGGAAACCTTCCCCATCCTTCACACCCACTACATCTAAAAAGCCATAAATTCACAAAGCAACTGGTATGGTTAAAGAATATACCTCTCAAGAGGATGAAAAAGAAGAAAAAGTAGTCTTGGCTTGGCTTTACCAGGGTGAACCAAATGAAAATGAGGTAAAACATGTGGAAATATCCCCCAAAAAGTATGGTAAAGGATATGATCTTCTCAAAAAATGGGATATAAAGGAGAAGGAACTTTAAGAGACAAAGGAAAGGGACTTTTTGAACCTATACACATGGAATTCAAAAATACCAAAGATAAAATAGGACCAGGTTTCAATAATAAATCTAAAAACCCTACTTCAAGAGATGGTCCAATCTTTGATGAAAGAAGTGATGAAGAAGAGAAAATAGAACTAGAACAATGGACCTATGAGAGATTATTACATATTGGTATAGAGTATCCTGAATATCAAGGAGAAAGATATGTACCTAGCTTTGAGACACCACAAGACAGTCATGTTCCTTTATTAACACAGGCTACTATTCAAGAGGTAGAGGAAGCAATAGAAGACACTCCAGAAGTACCATTGATAGAAACAACTATTGAAGACATACCCCAACAACAAGATTCACATCTTAACTGGGGGTATCTGGTCACAACTTCAAATGTCCTAGATTTACCACTCTTTGATCTACAATTGGTTAATAGAGTACATCAGGTAACTATTGATGAATTTCTAAACAGATCAGATGATGAAATAACAGACTCACATGATTATGAATGGGATGTCTATCTGACGCTACCATGGACATCGAAGTAGATTTGATTCATAAGTTGGCACCAATATTTCAAAGAGGAGAGAGTTCTAACACTTCCCCTAATACTGCTACTATTCCAGAGTCAGATGAGATACCATTGCCTAGAATTCTTAATTAAGAAACTGGTTTTTTACTAGGTCTAGAGGATATTATGAGACGACAAGCAATGAGTTCCATTTTGTTGAGGGAAGAAGAAGAAATCTCAACTGATGAGTCGCTAGAGATAGGTCCACATATTACTAACAATGAACCTATTAATGACAGTTTAATTCTTGATGATCTAAACGCTATAGAATTTGACCTAACAGAACATGTCTTGTCGGTTAATTGTTTTAACGCTAATGCGATGTTGTCCATACCAAACTTTGATTGATTATCCTTGATAAACCTTGACTTAATTGATTGGACAAATTCATATCCTAATCCTATCATGAACTTCCCTAATGACTACACTCTGGCTTGCTGTGTAAATGCTTGTGAACCTTATCCTTTTTTCCATCAATGCAAGGAGTGTGAACATGTCACAATAGGATATCAAGTTTCTTAGTCACAAATTGTAAAATAAAAAGAAGAAAAGAGTTGACGGTGAAAACCACATTGTGGCAATGTCAGATTCTAAAATAGTAAAAATAAAGGATGTATCTAATGGTGAAAACCTCCCAGAGGTGCCAAAAGATGAGATTCTTCATATCCTCCCTGAGCACTTTCAAGCAAGATCTTCCATTTTGATAGAACCAACACAACCAAATAACTTGGGCACAACTGAAGTTCCTCAAATTGTTCACCTAGCACAATCTTTGTCAGACGAGGAGAAGATACAATTCATTGAGTTCTTGAAAGAGAAAAATATCAAATTTGCATGGTATTACATAGATATGTCTGGACTATATCCTAAATTAATAATGCACCAATTATCTATAGCTCCTGGGATCAAACCCGTGAAACAGAAACTCAGAAAGATGCATCCTCATGTTTCGTTACTGGTGAAAGAAGAGCTAGAAAAATTATTGAAAGCTGGATTTATAGGAATCATCGCTTATGTAGGATGGATTTCTAATGTGGTACTAGTATCTAAAATAGATAAATCTATCAGGACCTATATAGACTTTAGAGACTTAAACAAAGCATGTCCTAAAGATGATTTTCCACTACCAAACATTGATATGATCATAGATATAACAACAGGCTATCAAATGTACTCATTAATGGATGGTTTCTCAGGCTATAACTGTATGTGGTAAATTTGGCCTTGTTAATTCACCAGACACTTCAACATAGTCCTTCTTCATCAGATACACACAAGATTGAATATGAGATTATTCATCCTGTCTACCTACATGATTCGACATGTTACCTTCTATCCATACAGGGTTTTGAAATAGCTCTCAGAATGAGAGTCTCACAACCATAGACCAATCTAGGAACGAATAATTTTTCTCCATGAATGCAAGGCAATGCAAGATTATTCTAAGAATTGAAAGATGTAAGATAATCTAAGACATGATTTCAATGCAATTATTCTAAAAATTGAAAGTAATCTATTGCAAAATGAAATTATTCTATATGAAATTATCAACTAAGCATGTAGCAATAATTTAGTATTCTAACAATGCATAAAAATGAGTGGGCAATCAGGGGTTTTGAATGAAGAATGAGAGTTCTTTTATAGACTCAGAGATGATCAGAATAGAAACTTTCCTCTTTGAAATAAAATAGATAGAAAAGCCAGTTCAAATTAGAAAGCTTTATTTAAAAGAATACAATAAATTGTTTTCTCTCTGCTTTTAACTGTTTTCTTTCTTTGATTTAATTGTTTTATTTGATTTATTTGTTTTCTCTCTCTTTAAAGCATAATTAAAGAGAAGTTTCCAATTCTGAACAGA
The DNA here is from genome assembly GCA_018584345.1 of Thuja plicata. Taxonomy (NCBI): domain Eukaryota; kingdom Viridiplantae; phylum Streptophyta; class Pinopsida; order Cupressales; family Cupressaceae; genus Thuja; species Thuja plicata. Next base: position 5,728,336 of record MU227366.1, read on the forward strand.
AGAAAGATTTTTGAGAGAATATTTAATTAATTAAA
>MU227366.1:5728420-5738478 GCA_018584345.1 Thuja plicata
CAATTATTGAAAATGAGGATATTTATTTAATAATTAAATATCATTTAATTCCTTTTTCATGTGTCTTAGCTAAAGAGGGTGAATTTAATTTAATTAAAGTGCTAGGACTTTATTAATTAAATTAACCTGATCATAAGGTTTGTTTAGCCAAATAGGTATTTAGGAATTAAATATGATGTATGATTAATGCAAATCTAGGATTTTCTACATTTGACACTTAGGTTGAGTAGAGTCAGTTAAAACTCAGAGTTGCCTAGTATAATAGGACTTTGATGATCTAGAAGAGTGACAAATGCAACAAAATTGGTTAGGGTTGCAAGATGCCAATTTTGGGGTGTTACATTTTGCCCCTCTTTGAATTGATGTGCGAGCAGTGCATTGATTCAAAGAATAGTCCGATGCATGAAGCATAGAAGAACATATTTGAATAATTGGTGAAGATTTTAGAATTATGTCCAAGATAGAGGTTAACTCTCCGAAGTCTAGGTTAGGTTGCCAAGACATCGGTTGAATAGAGTTTTCGAGGGTCATCTTCAGAACAAAGCTTGATCCTCAGGGATCCAAGTTAGAATGCCCCGATACCTAAATAGATTTGATATCTTTCACAAGACTGTCCCCAGAATGAGGCTCAACCTTCAGGAGTCAGGGTTAGATTGCCTCAATACCTGTCCAACAAGATAATCAATAGAGATTTTAGGAATATCTTGAGAATGAAGCTTAGTCCCCCAATATCTAGGTTAGATTGCCAAGACACTGGTTTAGATAGATATCTTTTCCAAGGCTATCCCCAGAACGAGGCTTAACCTTTAGGAGTCAGGGTTAGATTGCCCCGATACCTGTCTTAAAAGATAGTAAATAAAGATTTTAGAATCATCTCCAGAATGGAGCTTGATTATCAGGAGTCAGGGTTAGATTTCCATGATACCTGTCCCAAAAAGATATTTTTTCGAGAACCATCTCCAGAACGGAGCTTGATCCTCAAGAATTTGAGTTAGATTGCTCAGATACTTAAAAGATGACAAGATGTAAGGAACAAAGAATGCCCTTATTAATTATGGAGTATCCATTTTTGACTGTGAGGTACAAAAAACTAAACATGCCCCAAGTGATGAGATGCCCCTAGCAATGAGGACTTTTGAAAATCAGATCAGATTCATTTAAATAGATTTAGTGATATAATCATCCTGCCCCCTCGGGAGTGAAATAGAAAGATGACACATTATAATGATGATGGAGAGTGAAAAATTGCAGATAGATGTTGAGTCAGAGATCAAGAAGAACTCAAAACATATTACAGAAGAATTCAGAAGATTCAGAATCAATTTTGAGTGATTTCAAGGTCTGGTTGACCAAGTTTGACTAGGGTTGACCAGAGTTGACTTTTGATGAGAAGAGTCGAAGATTTGAGAAAATGTTGATTAGATATGATTCTGACAAGAAAGCGATGTCAGAAAGTCGACTGCACAAGCATCCGATCGTGTCGGTTCCAAAAATTTTAAAATGCGATTTTGAGCTATATAGAAGTGTCAGATTTTGATTTCGATCATGAAAATGGATTGAGCATATAGCTAAAGATAGAGAGTGAGGATCAAATACTTGGGCAGTCGTGATGAAACTAGGATAGTGAAGAAGAACTCCCCAATGTATGAACCCAGGATAACACAATGAAGAGAACACTGAATCGCTGCCACAATGCAAGTCTAGAATGAAAATGCAATCCTATTCTAGATGCAATATGAAAGTGAAATTCTAGGACATGGTTGTGAGACCCATCATAAAATTATCATCATTGAGAATTTTTTTATTTTTTTGGAACAGTAAAGTCGATACAACCCTCACTGGCGCCACAATGCAACCATGAGGATATGAATATGACTTGCATCGGATAAAATGTAGGAAACAAACGTAAGAACCAGGGCACCAAAGCCAATATGACCTGAACATTATTTCCAATTAATGTTGCAAGATCACTACACCAGTATCGAGGCATTCAAAGCCAAGATAACCATGATTGTGATCATGTGTAAACAAACAGATCAATAACAAACAAAACAATAATAAACAGAGCAATAACAAGCAAGGAGATAGTACCGACCTCACCATGGCGTACAAATAAACAAGATCAAGGGATGTGAGGCTGTTCCACCTTATTGCAGGAGCTCTTATCACATACACCCTGTTTATTTTACATTGTTGAATCATCGGGACTACACCAACAAGAAGTAGACAAAGAAAATATCAATGAAATCCATGAGAATAGACAACATACAAATAAATATTCAAGCATAGCTCAGCTATTTTCAAAGTTTTTGAATATATTCATGTTTAGAGGGTGTTAAAAAACACTGTTTTGCTTGTGCGTGCATTGTGTTTGATTGTTATCGATAGATGTTTACGTTTGAGATATTTGATGTGTGTTAAAAAACACAAATGTGTCCAAAGATAGTGTTAAAAAATACTATTTATGGTGGTGTTAAAAAACACCAGTTTGTGTCAGTAGCAAGTTGTCCTTGAGAAATGACAAGATTACTGACTCAAGTGTAAACCAAAGATATGAGCAAATGGGGGGCCCGTGCCCCCAAGTAATGATGACTGACTTGACGTGTGTTGCGAGGACAAACTAGATTTGATTGCCCCCAGGCGTATGGCACTAAATCAATGTCAAGTCAGGAGGGTTCACAAAGGAACCAGAGTGTCATGAAAGTGACCGAAAGATATGTACAAGCTAAAGCAAAAAAATGTCAAGACCAAGTATCGATAGATAGAGTGTTTGAGTATAACTCCAACTATAACAAACGTGAGCAATCTCGATAGAATGACGAAATTAGGTAGATGTAGTGAGAAACACTGGTGACTGACGTGAGAGAGATGATTTAATGAAGCGATCGTAGCATAAGCTATACATTAGTAGGAAGACACAGTGAGAACCACTGGTGACTAATGTAAGAGAGTTTCTCAAGAAGAGAATAACTCAGTATAAGCTAAGTGATAGTAGGCAGACGTAGTGAGAACCACTGGTGACTGTCATGAAGTAGATCCAAAAAGTAATAAAACAATGCCCCCAAGACCAGGAGGGTTTCCCTAAGAGTATGACCAGTTTCAATCCATGTGAGTTGGTGCCTTGACGGGAAACAGAAAGCAAATGTAAGTAGGAAAGTAGGAAAGCAGCAATGCAGGAAAGCAAATGCGTGAAGCCAAGTGGTGCTGCGACAGACATAGAAATGTGGAACAAGAGGCACCTATTTACCATGTTTTCACCTTCTTAGCAGAAATTATTTTTTTGCTACCATGACGCCTGTTTGCTAGGTTTTCATCAATGACACCTTTTTTCTTTTTCTCTTTTTTTTGTATTTTTCAATTTTTAAATTTTTTTTTTTTTGGAATATATAATTTTTTTTGGAGATACATCAAAGCGCCTATCGCTAGGTTTTCACTAAGATGTCATTTTTTTCAGGACTTTTTAGATTTTTTAGAATTTTTTCAGGAATTTACTATATACATGAGCACAGTAAAGATGGCTCAGCTGTAGAACCGCTTCAGATGAAGAGCGTTGATGGGCTCTTTGAGTTTTTCTCCTTCAATAGTAGAAAGTTGATACGTACCAGACCCAAACATTGTAGTGACAACATACAGACCAAGCCAATTTGGTTCAAACTTCCCTTTATGGATCTAATGTTGTTGATTCTTAGGGTTCTCCCTTAGAATGAGGTCACCCGCTTGGAAATCCTTTGGTCTAACCTTCTTGTTATAGCTCTTGGACATCCTTTTCTGGTATGTTCTAAGGTGATCAAATGCCACTTGATGATGTTCATCAAGTAATTCTAGCTCTTGTAGCCAAGATATTATGTTATCTTCATCAGTAATGAGGCCTTTCACAGAGACTCACAGAGGAGGAATCTCAACCTCAATTGGTAACATAGCATCTGCTCCATAAACCAAAGTATAGGGTGTAGCCCCTGTTGGTTTTCTTATGCTTGTCCTATATGCCCAAAGAGCTGGATTGATCTAGAGATGCCAATCTCAGCCAGATTTATGCACTATGCGATGCAAGATTTTAAGGATTGTCTTGTTGGATGCTTCCGCCTGTCTGTTACCCTGAGGATAATAGATGGAATACCAATGTTGAGTAATTTTAAACTTAGAGCATAGCTCTGTCAAATCCTTGTTTTTGAATTATCTCCCATTATCAGTGATTATTACTGAGGGTACACCATGCCTGCAGATGATGCAGTTGAGAATGAACATAGATACTATTTTTCCATTGGCAACGGTGAGATAGACTGCCTCCACCCACTTAGTAAAATAGTCTGTAGCTATGATTATAAACTTATGTCCATTGGACGATGAAGGGTAAATCTGACCCACCAAGTCAAAGGCCCATTATTGAAATGGCCAGAAAGTAATGAAGGGAATCAGCTCCTTGGCTGGAGCATGAATCAGATTACCATGTAGTTGACATTGTTTGCAAGACTTAGCAAAGTGTGTTGCTTCTATTTCCATATCTGACCAATAGTAACCAGCTCTAATAAGTTTACGGGCCAATGTCAGGCCATTAGAGTGAGACCCACATATGACTTCATGCACCTCTACTAATGCTCATTTGGACTCATCAGGTTCTAAACACCTAAGGAGGGTACCATCTAGACCACATCTATACAAGTCATTAGCGATGATGATGAACTGTGAAGCACTGCGGATTCAATGACGTTTCTCATTCCAGGTGTAACTGTCTAGAACAATCTGGTCATGATGGTAGGAAAAGATATGATGGTAGTGAGATGAGTCATGTCCAATAACAAAATAGATCATCAGGGAATTAGGGGAGTCATAGACTGGGTAGCATAATGTCTCCACTAGGAATTCATGTTGAAAATCATTTTCAGGCATCTGTAGTATGGAGGCAAGAGTAGCCATGGCATCTGCTACTTTATTATCTGCCCTTGGAACTTGTTGAAATGTGATATGAGTAAAATTATTTTTAAGATCATCATTCAACCATTTATAAGGTACCAACTTGTCTTCCCTTGTCTGATAGATATCATTGACTTGATTGATGACTAACTGTGAGTCTCCAAGAACATTGAGTTTGTCTACTCGCCACTCAAGGGCGATCTTCATACCATTGATTAGGGCTTCATACTTAGCAATGTTGTTTGTACAAGGAAACAACATCTTATATGCTTTTGGTAAAGAGTACCTTTGAGGTGTAATGAATAGTATCCCAGCACCTGACCCCTGTTGGGTAAATGAACCATAAAAAAACATAGTCCATGATCGATGTGTAAGAAGTAATATGGACTCATCTGGAAATTCAATGTGAAATGGTTGATGATCTACTAGAGGTGCTTCTGCCAATTGATCTGCTATTGCCTATCCCTTAATGGCTTTCCTTTCAACATATTCAATATCAAATTCACTGAGAAGCATGACCCATTTAGCTAGTCTACCTGTGAGGGTAGCTTTACTGAGAAAATATTTTAGAGGATCAATTTTAGTAATTAGACGTGTAGTATGAGCCAACATGTAGTGCCACAATTTTTTTGAAGCAAACATCACTGCAAGGAAAGCCTTCTCTATAGTAGAATATTTCATTTCATATGAGACCAGAGTTCTACTAATGTAATAGATAGCCCTTTCTTTGTTGTGTTGATCTTCTTGAGCCAATAGGATACCCAATGATGTATCTGTAGAAGATATGTAAAGTATAAGTGGCTTCCCATGAATAAGAGGCATCAAGATTGGTAGGTTTGCAAGATACTGTTTGATTTGTGTGAACCCTTCATCACATTCTTTGTTCCTCTAATAAGCCACACCCTTGTGCAAATTCTTGGTAAATGGTTGGGACTTGTCCGCCAGTTGAGAGATAAAATGCTGGATAGACTGCAGTCGACCTTGAAGCCCTCTCATTTGTCTAATATTTTTTGGTGGTGGCATTGCCATGATAGCTTGTACTTTTGTAGGATCCACTTCAATGCCTTTGGCAGAGATGATATAGCCAAGCAATTTTCCAGATGTTATGCCAAATGCGCATTTCTTAGGATTGAGTCTCAGACTAAATTGTTCCATATGATCTAGTATAGGACCTAGATCAGCAAGATGTTTCTTTCGGTGCATGATCTTAGCTAAAGTGTCATCCACATAATCTTCCATTTTTTTATGCATCGTGTCATGAAATATGGTGGTAACAACTCTTTGATATGTAGCACTGGCATTTTTGAGTCCAAAGGGCATGACATTCCAACAGAAGGTGCCCCAGGCACATGTGAAGGTAGTTTTCTCTTGGTCCTTTGGCACAATCTTTATTTGGTTATAGCCAGAGAAACCATCCATTAGTGAGTACATTTCATACCCAGCTATCATATCTATGATCATATCAATATTAGGCAATGGAAAATCATCCTTAGGACATGCCAAATTCAAGTCTTTGAAGTCTATGAAGACTCTTATAGATTTATCATGTTTTGATACTGGAACAATATTAGAGATCCATTCGGCATAATCAATTATGCTGATAAACACTGCCTTAAGAAATTTCTCTAATTCAGCTTTGACAAGTAGAGCTACATGTGGATGCATTTTGCAAAGCTTCTGCTTGACGGGCTTAACACCTAGTGCAATGGATAGATGATGCATGATTTGATTAGGGTCTAATCCTGGCATGTCTGAATATTTCCATGCAAAGTTTATCTTTTTTCTTTTGAAGAATGTAGTGAATTTCTCTCTCTCTACCTCTGATAGTGATTGTGCCAAGTGAATAATCTGAGGTTCTTCTTCTATACGCAAGTTGATAGGTTGAGTTGGTTCAATAAGAACAGATGATCTTTCCCTAAAATGACTTGGAAGTGCATCAAGTATCTCATCCTCGGGCGCCTCAAAGAGGTTTTCACCCTTGGATACATCTTTTATTTTGACTATTTTAGGCTCAAATACTGCCACAATATGGTTTTCACCATCAGAGCGCCTATTTTTTCTTCTTTTTATTTTGTGACTAAGATACTTGATGTCAGCCTCAGTCATGTTGAAACTTGCTTCACTAGTGGGAGAGGTTATAGGTTCGACAGCGTGTAAGTAACAGGCAAGAGTGTAATTGTTCTGGAACGTAAGGACTTCACTAGATGGGGAGGTAGAGTTCTAGTCTATAAGCTCAGGATGGAAAAGTGAAAGAGGAGTGACGGGTTCAAGTGCATTCACGGTATAATCATCAAAGGCATGGACAAGCAAGTTGAGACATAAAGAAATCTCATCCAGAGGTATAGTCAAATTCCTTTGATTCCTAGCGACTGTAGAAGACGACATGTTAACATCTAGGGAGTCAGACTCATGTGACCCTACACTAGACTGTTCACCTACTTCAAGAAGGTTTTCATATGTATTATTTGTATCTGTATCTCTATCAAAAGTGGCATATGACAAGCTGTCAAATTCATATTCATGAGAGTTTGTTTCATCATTAGGTGTCATATCAAGAACATGAGTGAAATCAACCCTTTGTCCCCAGTTGGGATGAGTTCTACCTAGGACTTCTGCTATGGTTAGATGAGCACCTTTTGACCTAGGTACCTTATTAGTGTTTGTAACATCAGTTTCCTCTTGTGTAATGAGAAGTGACTAAAATTCCTGGTCAAATTGTTCTTGAAAGTATGGTGTTATATATAAATCACCCTAATGACTAGGGTTCAGAGTATATATGTTTTTCCACTCCTCATAAGTTAATGGAGCAAGTGAAGTGGTAGTATCAGAATCAATGTCAGTGTCTATTGTACTGACATGCAATATAAAGTTATCTAGCTCAGGAAAGAATGCTACCAGGTCTGGAGGAATGGGATAAGGAAAAGTATCCTCATCAGAGCTGTCTTCAGGTTCTGCAGTTTTAGGTGTTTCTTCAAGTGTTGGTTTCTTATCTTCTCGAGGTACAAACTTATTTGTTCCCAGTTGGAATGTGAGTTTCTGGAAGCCTATACCTGCAGAGTCGCATGTTCTGTGACCAATAGCTTCAAGTGGTGCAATCAATCCCTTATGATTCGCACCTATGGGATCATTTCCTTTATAGCCAAAACATTGCATAATAGATAAACCTTTTCCATATTGCTTAGGTTTTATGTCATAAGGAGGAGTATTGTCAGGAGTGTCTTGTCCTTTATAGATCCAAGCTTTGATAGCTCTATTTTCAGCTTCTTCTTCTAATGGTACTGTGGCATGTACAAAGGTACCACCATACTTTGTTGGAGGAGGAACCGTAGAAGGTTTAGTGCTCTTAGAAGGTCTACCAAAAGAACAAGGAGACAAAGGAAAAGATGTAATAGATAGCACAGGTTCAATCTGATATCCTCCCATGTCAGTTTCTTTGAGTGTCAAACTCTTTCCCATTTCTTTTAATTTGTTCTCAAGGAGTTCAATAGATTCTCTATTGGTAGGCACAAAGATGTCAGCAGATTTTGTGAGGGCATTACAATCATAGCGTGTATTAGTAGGTATAGTCACTTCAGATCCTTGAAATGGGAACTTAATGCAATGATGCTATGTGGAAGGGATAGCCTACATTTCATGGATCCATGTCCTTCCTAATAGAATATTATATGGCAAAGGGATGTCAAGCACTTGATAGACAACATCTCATTCAACAGGACCAACTCTAATTGGCAATACAACTAGCCCCTTGGATTTACGTTCTTCCTCATCATAGGCCTTAATAGTAATCTTTTTGTGAGCATCAATGCAGTCTTCACCATAGCCTAACTCAATAAGGAAACTAGCAGAGCAAATATTTAGGCTAGTGTTGTTATCTATGAGAACACGGTGAAAACACTTTGGACCAATCATGACTTCAATGTGCAGCAGGTTATTATACGGGTGACTCAAAGAATGGTCGTCTTCCTCAGAGAAAGACAAGTAATGTGAGGAGGTCAAGTGACCTACCATGGATTGAAACTGGTTGAGATCAAGATCTTTTGGGACATTTGCCTCGGTGAGGCCTTTGTCCCAGATTTCCCTATGAGTAGGGGAGATTTTTAGGAGCTCAAAAATAGTTATCTGAGCATTAGTATGTTGTAATTGATCGAGAATGCTGTAATTGGCAGCATTAGATGAGGAACCCACTTTTGGATTCTTATTAGTAGAGTCAACCTTAGCTTTGTCTAAAGGTTGAGTTGTTGTAGATATAGAAGGCTCAGGGCCTTTGAGGATGATCTTAGCATGAGATCGACTGACCATGTTAGCACTCACTTGAGACTGTCCTTGTTCAGAAAATTGAGGTGAAGACCCTTGCAAAGTGAAAGGTGTTTTGGACATGGAAGCATCTTCCTTCCCCTTGAGAATGATGACATTACAATATTCAATATCAACAGGTTCAACCATATTAATGACATTTTCATTATTGGTGTAAGTATAGTTGACCTTAGCATCAGTATTTTTTCCTTTAGATGATTCACCTTTTTCATGAGGAGAAAATGGGTCCTTGAAAGCTTGGTGATAAGAGTTTTTGTTGTGACCTCCCACAAAAATAACCTCACTATCAATGAGATCCTAGATTTTATGCTGCAATTTAAGATAAGTAGCAGTTTTATGACCTTTGTTTTGGTGAAAATTAAAATAAGCAGATTCATTCCACCAAGGGGGTCTTGGTTGTGGATCATAAGGTCATGAATTATCCAATGGAGTGAGTAAATTTTTTTCTACAAGAGTCTTGTAAACTGCCTTGAGAGGTTCTCCTAAAGGAGTGAATTCATGCTTGGGCCTAGGAGCCCAAAGTTTAGGTCTAGAAAATCATGAAGTACTCAGTTTGGATTCTACCATAGCCTGTTCATAGGCTTTGGTCGCTTGCATCATGGTAGTGAGATTAAGGGCAGCCTTGGAAGGCTTAGGAGTCACATTGTCTACAACTCCATCATTCACAACATTTCAGTTCTTATTGGGAAATTTGGATTTATCTTTGCTTGAGGAGGAAGACCCTTGTTTATTTTCCTTGTGTAAGGTCAATTCTCCTTTCTTGATCATAAATGTCTCAATTCGTACAGCTTGTTTAATCATGTCATCAAAGGTTAGAGGACCTTGTAGCTGTA
>MU227366.1:5738528-5758948 GCA_018584345.1 Thuja plicata
AGGTCAATTCTCCTTTCTTGATCATAAATGTCTCAATTCGTACAGCTTGTTTAATCATGTCATCAAAGGTTAGAGGACCTTGTAGCTGTACTTGATACCCAAAGTTGGGGAGAAGATTATCAAGAAAGATGTCCAACTTCTTAGATTTAGGTATCTTGCGAGAATATCATGTATAAAGTTGTCTCCATTCGGAGAAATGCCAAGAAGGATTCCCCATGATTTTGTGTCAAATTGCAAAGGTCTCAGATATGAACTAGATGTTGAAAGTTGTGAGAATAGTGTTGCAGAAATAAATTGGCAATTTCAGCAAAAGTTTTGATGCCAGTTGGTAGTCTAGAGAACCATTCCATAGCCAACCCTCCCAAACTACATGGGCAAAGATGCATGAGATAGGTTATGTCATGTATGAATTCCATGGAGAGAGCACCAAATTCTCTCAAATGGTCTTGAGGGTCAGATGTACCCAAGTATTTGTCATATTTAGGAAGTTCAACTCCTTTGAGAAAAGGAGGCATGTAAAGATCTTTGTCAAATGGGAAAGGACAGATGCTTTCCAGTGTGAGTTGTGTAACAGGTTTGTCTTTCTCTTTCAAGAGTTTAGAGAGTTGCTCTTTCATGGTTTGCATTTCTTTTTGCAAGCGGGAATTTTTAGTTTCTTCCTCTTTCTTAACAAGTGTTTCTACAACATAATTGGAAGGTAACTTAGCCCCTTGATTGGCTAGTTCAAGAATGTATTTCTCTTTCTCCTCAGCTAGGAGGACTCTCATCATTCTACAAAAATCTTTGTTAGCACAAGCTTGTGCAATCTCTTCTGGAGTGATTTCTACTTCTACATCATTAGGGGGGTCTTCAGAATGGGACTTATCCCAATTTCTAAAGAGGTCAATTCTGCTAACCTCACCACCTAATTGATTAAGATCTGTCATCTTTCCAAAATGCAAGGATTCAAGGTGTAAAGACTCGGTATGGAAAGATTGAGTGTTCTCTAAATTTGGGTCTTCTTGGAACAAAGGATTTTGAACCAGACTAAGATCCACACCAAATGACTATTTATTGTAAGGTCGACGTACCAGAGAAGGAGATTGAGATGATTCCTCACTAGATGTAGCTGGTAATGGTGTGGAAAGTACAGATTCATCTTGATTGATTGAAGGAAATATTTTGCCACTTCAAGTTGTGACAGTCATAGACAAAGTTTTGAACAAGGAATGTGAACTAGGACCAAAATTGAAACTGTCTCAAAGTAATTGCACAGAACATGCCAAAAGGTGAAGTATCCTTGGTGAAAATCATCTGAGATGAGGCTAGAATAGCCAAGAGATGACTATTGTGACACAAGGCATGATGACATAGATGAAAGAGATCAAAAAGACATGAGATGAGACCAGTTTAAGCAAGAATCACGTAGTTCTTAACCCAAGAAACCAAGTTTCAGACTGTGTGAAGATGGATGGCAAAAAAATAGACCTATATCAAAGACCAAATTTGACAGAAGAATACTTGACTGGCAGATTTTAGCTTGTTGTTTTGGACAAAAGACTCCAGTTTTGCGCAAAGAAATGCTCTTTTGCGTGAAGCTTCTCACCGACCCGCGTGAAACTTTGCAGTATTCGCATGAAGAATGACACCAGTTGACAGATGAAAAAGATGATAGAATAAGGGCACTATTGCCAAATGTCGTGCGACAGTATACTACGTATCGCGCAAAGATTCTCACTGAATGATGCAAAGATTGGGAAATTTTGTGCGAAAATATGCAAATGTTAAAAAAAAGACATTTACAGAATCAGACTGTTGAGACCAGTTTGTGTTTCCCAAGATGAAATCATGCTATTTTCCGACAGATAGTTCAAGTTATAGATTGTTTTGGACATGTTCAAGATTGACAGTTTGTGTGTTTTGACAATAGTTTCGATTGTTCAAATGGTACACCCACGCAAAACACATTAAATAGAATGTTTGTAGTACCAGAACAAGAACATCGCAATCCTAGGATAGCTAGGACAATATCTGTTGAATCCCCACTTGAACCAAAGTTCAGCTACGCTTACTCTTAGTAGACAACTTAGAAGCTTGGAAGCACAGGCTCCTGCTTACATATGCATTCACTTCTTAGGCATACCAAGCTTCAGACCCCAAAGGAATTTCTTCCCAAAGGGCTGTTATCTATACTAAAAGCCATAAGAATGTGGGGTGTCTTAGTCGGTCTCTGACTTCTGCACCAACAAATAGAGGGTTTTTGGAAAACTAGAATAGAAGTTTGTATTAAGGTCATCCATTCTAGTGGTTGTGATCAAGTCATTTTCCCAATAAAGGGGGCTCTCCCAATCCTTTCAAAGCAAGGCTTTCACCTTAACAATGTCGGGACTTTAACGCACCACTAGGGTATTGGAGGAGAGTTTGGTTGCCACAAAAAATTCACACCTGTCTATTGTGACATTAATCACAATAGCATTTTTTATATACCAGTTTGGAAGGGCTTGGCTTTAGCCTATTACCGGTTGGGCATCCACTCTCACCGGCTCTGCTAAAGCTCTCGGGAGGTAGCCACTCTAGAAGAATCACATGAATTTCTCTTACACCCAAGATCCATAAAGGCGAGGGGAGAGGATGCGTTCATGTAGTTCTTAGGATTACAATCTAAAAAACACTTCAATCACGCAAAGACAATGATTCATTTTAAGCACCAACTGAAGTGTGTTTTAACTACCAAAAACATATATAAGAAGTTACGAAAACATGCAAGGTCTTCGACAAACGTTCTGCAATAAACCCATTAGTAGTTTGTAATGCCTTTCTTCATTTCAATGTCCTACAATAAACACGTTAAAATTTTTATGATGGCTTTTTCTTTATCTTAGTGTCCTGCAAACCACTGTTAGGTTTAACATAAAAGATAATCACATGAAAATCAAAGCCAAAGATTAGTCCACATTATCAAAATCTACAAATCATAAAATAGATCACATATTCAGAAAGTAGACAGAAAATCACACACTTTCAAAAAAAATTGCACTCAAAAAAGTTACTGTATGAGCCCGTACGAGGCTTCAAAAGCTGCAAATTAGAGGATTAGATAGGTACAGTGATGAAAACCTACAATTTATGATAAATCTGTGACCAAAATCTAGAACCTAAGAACAACCTAGAAATCTTCAGACAATTCTACCCAAAATAAATAAAAATTGCACTCAATTTGGACCTCAAATGAGCAAGATATGATCGTTTAAAGTTAGACTGCAAATTCAAAAAGCTCAATGGTGAAGGCTAAAAAAATTTCAAACCATGCTGATGTCATCAACTTGTGAGTTTAAATTTGACGGTTTCATGGCTGTCACAGAAGGTCATGGGGAATGATGGTTTGATGGCCGTCAAATTTAACATAGTGAAAAAAATTAGATTTTTTTTTTTTATTTTAGATTTTTTTTTTTTAGATTTTTTTCAAAAATCTGCCTTGGGCTGTGTGTAGAAAAATCTTAAATATACCTCGATTTCCATGCAACGGGTTGTATGGCCTCTTTGGGCAAAATATTTTTGCCACAGATTCAACTTTTGACAAGTATAGGCATGTTTATAGTCATTTTCAACCGAAATGATCTCCAGACGCGATGGTGGATTCAGATTTGGTTCAAAATGAGAGCTTCAAAAATACTAAGAGAATAATAGATAGAAGATAGAAGAAATTTTTGAACTTGCTCCATGCTGAAACAAAGATGAAATGCGTTGTTTTACCTGCAAAATTAGAGTACAAACATAATCCCAAGATTTTCAAAACTAATTCAAATGTGATGACAGAAATAGATGTTCTTCCCCATGGTGGGCGCCAGAAATGTATGTGGTAAATTTGGCCTTGTTAATTCACCAGACACTTCAACATAGTCCTTCATCAGATACACACAAGACTGAATATGATATTATTCATCTTGTCTTCCTGCATGATTCGACCTATTGCCTTTTATCCAGACGGGGTTTTGAAATAGCTCTCAGAACGAGAGTCTCACAACCATAGACCAATCTAGGAACGAAGGATTTTTCTCCATGAATGCAATGCAATGCAAGATTATTCTAAGAATTGAAAGATGTAAGATAATCTAAGACATGATTTCAATGCAATTATTCTAAAAATTGAAAGTAATCTATTGCAAAATGAAATTATTCTATATGAAATTATCAACTAAGCATGTAGCAATAATTCAGTATTCTAACAATGCATAAAAAATGAGTGGGTAATCAGGGGTTTTGAATGAAGAATGAGAGTTCTTTTATAGACTTAGAGATGATCAGAATAGAAACTTTCCTCTTTGAAATAAAATAGATAGAAAAGCCAGTTCAAATTAGAAATCTTTATTTAAAAGAATACAATAAATTGTTTTCTCTTTGCTTTTAACTGTTTTCTTTCTTTGATTTAATTATTTTATTTTATTTATTTGTTTTCTCTCTCTTTAAAGCATAATTAAAGAGAAGTTTCCAATTATGAACAGAAGAAAGATTTTTGAGAGAATATTTAATTAATTAAATAAATATGACCTCATAATTTCTTTTTCTCAATTATCTAAATAATTAAATTCAATTATTGAAAATGAGGATATTTATTTAATAATTAAATATCATTTAATTCCTTTTTCATGTGTCTTAGCTAAAGAGGGTGAATTTAATTTAATTAAAGTGCTAGGACTTTATTAATTAAATTAACCCAATCATAAGGTTTGTTTAGCCAAATAGGTATTTAGGAATTAAATATGATGTATGATTAATGCAAATTTAGGATTTTCTGCATTTGACACTTAGGTCGAGTAGAGTCATTTAAAACTCAGAATTGCCTAATACAATAGGACTTTGATGATCTAGAAGAGTGACAAATGCAAAAAAATTGGTTAGGGTTGCAAGATGCCAATTTTAGGGTGTTACAATAACTAGATTAAAATTTCTCCTCGGGATCAAGAGAAGACCGCATTCACATGCACATGGGGAACTTTTTGCTGGAACGTTATGTCATTTGGGTTAAAGAATGCAGGTGCTACATACTAAATAGCTATGACTACCATATTCCATGATATGATGCATAAACAAATGGAAGATTACGTGAATGATACCTTAGGTAAATCAAAATAAAGGACTACTCATATTGAAGACTTGTGGAAGACATTAGATTGCATGGAGAAATTTCAACTCAGGCTCAATCCAAAGAAATGTGCCTTTGGGGTTCAATCAGGGAAGTTGCTAGGGTTTATTATATCAGCAAAAGGAATTGAAGTAGACCCTAGAAAATTCAAAGCTATACTAGAAATGACTCCTCCATGCAACATTAGTCAAATGAGGACATTACAAGGAAGACTCCAGTCAATCAGGAGATTTATGTCACAACTTGCAGACAAAGCACAACCCTTTACTAAATTGCTACATAAAGGTGTCACCTTCAAATGGGATGAACATTATGAAACTAACTTCAAAGAATTAAAAGATTACCTGGATACTCCTCCTATTCTCATGGCACCCATTCATGGAAATCCATTACTCCTATATATTTCAGCAACAGCCACATCACTAGGAGTATTGTTGGCACAAGAGGATGAAACTAAAAAAGAAAGAGAAATCTACTATATTAGCAGAACACTAGTATCTTATGAACTCAATTACAACATAATTGAAAAATATTTCTTAGCAGTTGTCTTCACATCATAGAAATTGATACATTACATGCTATCACATACAATAAAGCTCATTGCAAAGATAGATCCTTTGAAATACCTCTTAAGAAAGACAACATTAACAGGACGACTAGCAAAGTGGGTCTTGATTCTGAGCAAATTTGACATTGATTATGTGGATAGAAGAGCTATTAAAGGACAAGTCCTCACTGATAAATTAGCTGACTCACCACTGCAAGATGATGAACCTTTGAGAATTGAGTTCCCCGATGAAATAATTATGCTTCTAACTGAGTATCCATGGAAGATGTACTTTGATTTTCCTTTTACGCAACAAGGCTCTAGAGAAGGGGTCCTATTCATAACTCCTTAAGGCTACAAAAATACCCAAGTCCTACAAATTAATAGTTCCATGCACAAATAACATTTTTGAAAATGAAGCATTAGTAAATGGTCTTAAACTTGCTATGGAATGGAATATTGTAGAGTTACATGTGTATGGTGACTCCCAGCTCATTATCAATCAAGTAAATGGAGATTATTAGACCAAAGATGAGAATTTGATGCCCTACAAACAACTGGTTGATGACCTAAAGAACTACTTTGTCTTCATCACATTCTAGCAAATACCCAGAATAGAGAATAAAGTTGTAGATGCTATGACTACATTGGCATCCATGTTACAATTAGAGGAGCATCAATTTTGCTATGAATTATTGGTGGAAGAATTATCCTACCCAGCCTTTGATACACCCGAGTACCAAACCATTTGTGCTTTGAATGCCCAAAACTCATCTCGGTATGCTAAAATCATTGCTTACCTAACTGACCAAACTATACCCAATGACCTATCCAGAAATGAAAAATGAGCCTTAAATAGGATAGCATCGTGTTATGTCCTCATTACTAATAAATTATATAGACAAGGTCATGATGGTACACTTCTTAGGTGTTTAGAACACGAAGAGTCAGATCACGCATTGAAAGAAGTCCATGAAGGGGTATGCGAATCACACTCAAATGGTTTTTCACTAGCGAAGAAAGTGCTAAGAGTAGGATATTACTGGCCCATAATGGAAAAATATGCTATTCAATTTTGAAATACATGTGATAAATGTCAAACACATGAAAATCTCGTCCATGCTCCTACTAGAGAACTCATACCATTCATAACACATTGGTCATTTCAGCAATGAGCCTTTGATTTGGTTGGACAAATATATCCTAATTCTTCAAGTGGATATAAATATATCATTATGACCACTAAGAATTTCACAAAGTGGGTCAAAGTCATGTCGCTGATCAAAGCCACTAGTAAACAAGTGGCTATGTTTATCTTAAACTACATTATTTATAGATATGGGATACCCTCTTCAATTGTAACAGACAATAGGGGCCAATTTAAGAACTAATACATCGAAGACCTTTGCACACAGTTTCAAATTACTCAACATTGTTCCTCAATATATTATCCTCAAGGTAATGGATAGGCTGAGGTATCTAACAAGAATATTCTCAAGATCCTACACAGAACTATGAGTAAGTCTGGTAGAGACTGGCATTTACAATTAAATCTGGCACTTTTGGCCTATAGAAAAAGTATCAGAACACCAACTGGAGCCACGTCATTTCCCTAGTCTATGGAATTGAGGTAGTGTTACCTATTGAGGTTGAAATCCCATCTTTGCGGGTATATTTACAAGGTCTTGTTACTGGCGAACAATACCGCATTGATAGGGTAAATTCTTTAGACTTACTTTATGAGCGCAGGTAACAGGCATTTGATCATCTAAAAGTGTACCAAAAATGCATGTCAAAAGGGTACAATAAAAAAGTAAAACCATGAAACTTTCAAGTGGGAAATCTCATTCTGAAAGAGAATCCTAAGAACCAGCCAAATCGAGAATGGAAAGGCAAGTTTGAACCAAACTGGCTGGGACCTGATGTAATTACTACAACTTTTGGGACTGGAGCTTATCATCTAGCTATGCCTCAGGGAGATTTTCTTCTAGATCCCATTAATACTCTACATTTGAGGTGGTTCTACACTTGATGTCTAGCTAGTAGAGCCCGTACAGTCAAAATCTCAGAAAATACCAAAAAAATCAAAAAAATGATCCTGAAGAAATTCAAAAATAGTAAAAAAAGTCCTGAACAAAGGTATCCTAGGTGAAAATCTAGAAAACAGGTGCCTTGATACTATAAAAACATAAAAAATAAAAAATAGCGAGAAAAAAAAATTAAAAAAGAGAAAAAGTGCCTTGATGAAAACCTGACAAACAGGCATCTTGGTAGAAAAAATAAAAAGCTTTTCTGAGTGGTGTAAACCTGGAAAATGGGTGTCACTTGAACTCTGTACTCTATCTATCAATACACTAACTACACTAAAAATTCATACTTGCACCTGTGCTATTTGGTGACTTTGTTTCCTTACAGATGTCCTATCCTTTCTTGGGATTTTTCTGCATTTGCATCTTAGGAATAGTCATTCTGCACTAGGGGCATATTTGCTAGCATGGTCAGTTCGCATCTTCTAGGTTTTCCTAAGCATCTTGTCTATGATGGTTCACCTCTCCAAATTAGTAAAAGAATCAGACTAGTGTTTCAAAACACTTGAAATCCAGGAATTTAAAATGAACAAGTGTTTCTCAAACACTCTAATCAACCAGTGTTTCTAAGCACTACATTGGATTGCAATTGCTGACACAGTTAATCTTGCATACACTTAGACATGAAAACATATTGCTTACATTTCAAATTATGATTGATGAATCTCTACTACACTTGAAAAATGAATCAACGGTATTTCTCTATTCTACTTAAACACATCGTTTGATCTGATTATGATTATTTTATGTTCCCATGATGTTTCATACTAGGGGCATCTCAAAAATTATAAATTTTCTTTGATTGATTCTCAATTAGTGATTGTTATGTCTTCTGAGTTACTCCTTGACATCTATTTAAAGATAGAGTCACAAGGACAGGGGGCATAATGTTTTCTTGGTTTTCTGTGTATGGTGATTGTTCCAAATGATCCTATAAATTTCACCTAGCTTGGATGTTTATTGTAAGAGTTGCTAACATGAGTGGATAGCCACATATATCTTGATCTTTGTTATATGTAAACTATGGTGAGGTTGAAACAATTTCCTTGTCTATTTTCTAAATCATATTCTGACTACGGTGTATGCTACATGATGTAGCCAAGGATATGAATTTTCAAGGTCATTATGAGTCGCATATCTTACATTACACTTGAAAAGAAACTGATTCTAAAACATTAAAAGGAGATAACTAACTTGTCGTCTTGGATTCTATGCCTTGATACCTAAAGTTTATTTTTGACATTGCATCCAATACACATAGTATTCATACTTTCATGATACCAGTGGGTATTAGTGACACTTGTACTATCAGGTGATGTATGTTACAACAAGCGCCCAATGATTATAAAATGATACAATGTATATAAATCAGTGACAGTCCTAAGAGTCTGCATATAGATGTATTTAGAGATTGCATGATTCATTTTAAAAGAAAACAACATAAAAGGGACTTGAGCTTAAAATAAATTCTTGCTTCATTCAAAAACCAAGTTAATTACATACATCAAATATTACTGATATCAATGTCGTTACATATCCATGACATACATTCTACATTCATACATGAGAAAGAGAAAAAGACAAAAGAAAAACATTCAAGCATTTTTTACATCTTAAGTTCATCCCTACATGTATTTGTATAAAAAAAATCTCAAAAACATTCATTTACATATTCATTTAGTATCATTTAAAAACACATTCATATCAGTAATAAATCCAATAAGCATAAATGATGTCATCATATGTAACTCATCACAAGACCCAGATAAACATAATCACATGTGCATCAAAATCTAAAAATGCATGAGCATCCATGAACATATCAAAATTAGGAACAACTATCTCATATATATCAGATATGGAACAAATAAAAAATGTGGGACTATCTACAAAATGAGTATCAAAGTATCAGTATGAATGAAATATACATGTATAAATATCATGGTACAAAAGAATGATCTCAGAAGGATCGAGCTATACAATATGCTCTCAAAAATATATGACAAAAATATAGTATCTAGACTAACTCCCACCCTCTCCCTGATCTGGCGGGGGAGGATGACATGGAACAAATGGAGCTGGTGGTGGCATGGCCCCCTCAGACTATTGAGACAGGCATGAAAAGGATAGTTCTCTCTGACCCTCTAGAACTGCGATATGATATAAAGCAAAATAGTAAGCTTCCCTCTGTCCTTGGTGGGTAGCTATCCGATCCTACGTATCTCTCTCTACCTTGAGGATGTCACCTTGCCTGCCTCTCTCTACCCTGAGCCTCTCAAGTTGTGTATATCTATCTTCAAGAAAGGCCTCTAAATTCATGATCCTTGCTCTGAGCTTCTCATGCTCAATCTCACACTGTGATAATGCATCTCCATCTCTTCCTGAGCCCCTACCCGTATCCTGCCCTAAGGTTTTATCATGTGGCCTATCCTATTGTTGTTGTCTCTACCTTTGGTGCTCTCTAGTCAACAAAGGACTTGGATCCCTCTGAGGGTTACAAAAAACTTGAGCCGAGTCTGCCTACCACTCCCACTGCCACTAGCCACCTCACCAGTACCACCCATAGCCCCTCCACCCCTATCATTTGTATCATCACCATCATCAAGACCCTATCCCCTATCCAGAGGTGTATGTCTCCCATTTATCCCTCCATCTCTGCCTCCATCCCCCCCCATTTCTCATCTATCTCTCTGGGCTCCTCCTCAACCTCTGACTGACCGCTCCTTAGCAGGATCATAATCCAATGGATCCTCAATCTGAGGAATTGCCTCCCCTAGATCTGTAAAACATGGAACAGGATACTGTCTCATCTCAACAAGGTATCCCACTAAACATCCAGCATTGGCTACATCAAGCCGCAGCTCCCAAGGTATGGCTACCATCTCTGCAATGCCTCTCTACACAGTCTCATAACCCAACTTTCATCCCCACAATGGCATCTCATCTCTTATCTGTGCATACACAGTAAGATCTTGGCATATGCCCAGTACTCGGCCATACTGCCTCAAAACATGGGTCACCAAAAATTGCTTAATGATGTATCTAGTACACCCAATCAGGTACCTACTCTGGAAAAAACAAGGCATCTGGCACCTATCAGATAACCACTCCTCACATCCAAGGTATGGTCGCCATACTACTCTAGTAATATCATCTAAAAGACAATGCCAATACTCTACCTTGCCTATATGGAGCTACTATATGCAACAAGAGTACATATATACATAAGGCTTCTCTACTATCCACTGCCTATCAACTATCGGCCGTGTCACTGGAATGTGCTCCCAGGCCTAGATCTGAAGAACCAGGATACAAAAATTCATGCTCCATGAATAATGGTACACTATCTCATGTAACTCTCGGTACATATGAGTCAGTATACAACTACCCCATGCAAATCTCCATCTTGCAACCACCATCTTCTCAAGCATGTCGACCCAAACCACCATAAATCTATGTCTTCCACGGTCCAACATCAAGCTACCTCTAATAAAACCATCTAAATATACCGGCAAATGATCATAATGATTGCACATGTAATCCCATGAAAGGTACCGACGAGCGATCATAGCATCTCTAAAGAAGCATCATGTAGTAGCAATCGATGTGGTAGAAGTAGAATCAAAATGAACCTCATGCCTTATCAATTTATCCAGATGTTGGGTATATCTCTCAATCAATATAAACCTACACGAGTGACTAACTAAGCCTCATCACTCGTCAACAGTCGTGCTAAATCAAGAACGCGACCGAGATAGGACTATGAAAGGAAATCACCTCAAAAGGAACCTGTTAATAGATAACAATTACACAAACAAACCAAATCAGCAATTTATCTAAGGAAACTAAGTAGAAACCTTATCAGCTAAATGTTTTTGGTCATTAGACAGACAAAAATAGGCAAACTAGGCAGATCAGGAGGTTAACAACTGGATGCAACTTTGTTTTTATGGGGTGTGATCCTCTTTACAGGACATGATCCTAGATTTCTAGGATGTAATGGGTATCTGAGGTGCGACCCTATTTTCACAGGATGCAACACAGGATGTCACGTGCAACCCTATTTTTACAGGGTACAAAATCTTGCAAAAAATTATCAAACCTACATGTGACTAAAAACTCTACAACGGGGTGTGATCCTAGATTTATCAGAAGAGACATGGGAATTTGGGGCAAAACTGGAAGTGACACAGGATTTACATGATGCGATGCCAAATACTAGATGCGATGCAAAATTCAAATGCCTATAACTTGCACCAAAATGCATGAAAATGAAAACTAGAAATTTCAAAAGGTAAGTTTTCAGGTACTTTCGGAGGTGGGTAGTCAGCTAGATGCTGATGTAAATGGCCGAGCTCAAAACAATGCTTCTCCATGGGGACCACCATCTTCTCTATAGATCTCTCTGAATTACTAAGGTGAAAAGTGAAAATGAGTGAGTAAAAAGTACATTTGGACCTATATATTTGAACTTTTGAGCTATTTCGGAGCTCCGAAACTCCTCCCAAATAATTGAAGCTCATTTTGTTCTCTTTCTAATCAATGAGGAATGAAATTGAATGCACCGACATTGTTTTACATAGTACAGTAAATTTTTTTTACAACTCCTGAAAATGCAGAATTGCTCCATATGTTCCAAAAATGATTCACAAGCTTTAAACAATCAGTTTTTCGGGTTCTATATCATCACATTGCACATTATTCATAAAAAATTTTGGTCAGACATCATTTTATCAGCCTCAAACCTCACTTTTTAACGTGATTAACTTGGTACAAGTGTATTTTCTCTTAAACACACCTCTATCTCTTCACTTCTTCAAATTGATTGTTTCTTGACCTAACCGCTCCATGCAAGTGATACATCATTTCAACAGAGAGTTTTTATTCTTTTCCTTCAATTTCATTCCCAAGGGGGCATGATCAATCTAAATCAATCAAATTCTTGCTCAAAACAACATTAAAATAACTTCGTCATCAACAAACTAAAGGCTGTACGGTTCCATGACTAAGTCAGGATTGTTGGATTGAAGGCTTCGGTTCTCACAAGATGGATATCCTATGTCTACTTTTTCTTAGATTCTCATTAAAATCTCCTACCAGCTTTATATTGACCTTCGTTCAACCAAGTTTGAAGTCAGTATTATCAATTTTTTGACAACAACCAAGTTCAGAATTGGTATCTGTTACCCTAATTTACAACATTCATCAAAATAACCACAAATAGGGAAAAATTTCATTTTTAGAAGAGTCCAATTAATACCATCCTTCAGATATTATTAATCAAATTTTTATCATTACATTCATTGTCAAAAGTTATCATTTGTACTCTAAGAATTGATCACATTTCAGAATTTCAAATTTATAATTGATCAATGACATTGTGCATTCAAACTGAATGTAATATACAAGTGTCTTTTCATATTCCTTTTCATATCAAGTAAATAGTACATTGAGAAATATAAAGCAATATTGAAGTATGGAGTAGGGGTCCCATGCATTGCCTTGTGGTTGGGTTGCTTGTTGTTTGTCTATCAGGTCCTAGGTCTCCAAAGTCCATGTCTTCATTTGCATTTAGGTCTTTTAGGGTTCAACCTGCATCATGAGAAGAAAAGGGGTGTTAGATCTAGTTGGATCTAAGCAATACATGAAACATGAACTTCATACAATCAAATCTTCTAATACTGCATATCAATCTGATGAAATCAATGTAACAAGAAAACATGCATCCACAATATTTGAAACATAGTATTAAAGGGACTTGTTCTAAACATGAAACCTTTTTCTACTTATAGTCACTTTGATGCATGTTATTGTTGTCTTTATAATCAGATATCTGAATGAAAGGGATTTAGTATTCCTATCTTAGAAACCTTTTTCCGAATTTGATCAACCTGTTAATTCAACAAACATAAATAAATAAACCAACATTCATGAATGAGTGTCATCCTGGTTGACACTCACCCACAAACATTAATTGATTCATTTTATCTGCTAACCTAACAGATTGATTGGTGATATGTGTGTAAGTAGGTGGATGTGTAACTGAATGCAGGAAGCAAGAAGGAAATACAATGGATGTCACGAGCTCGTGCTCAAACTTCACATGAGCCATTACATGCAAGAAAGATTATTTACATCTCAGGAGGTTACTGCTCACATGCATAAGAGAGAAAGGATGCAAATACATGAAAGAATACAAGTGATGCTACAGGAGACACATGAGAAAAGAAAGATCTTTAATAAACTGAAAAAATGCAGAATTGAAAGAATGTGAGATTCACTGTTATTATACAAGTGGTAAATAACAAGAGATGTTGTTACAGTAAGTATACGAAATGCAGAAAAGGTACAAGAGTTTATTTTTGAGGATCCATCTTGAAACCATATGCCTAGTGATTGATCATATTTTCTTTGCTATGAGGTACTATTTTTATGTTTATTATACAGTTGGATTTGCAAAATGAAAGATGCATAACAAGAAATGTCAATTACTAAAAAAGGACAGAGAACAAGGGTTTCAATAATAGCATGTCTTTATGCTTTCATAAAATGGACATCCACAAAAGACAGACATTATGGATAAAATACCACTGATTGTCCATCCAAAGATTTTAAAATATGTTGTTATAATTCATGATTTTGGAAGGAATACAGTTTCATGCCTTCAAACAAAGTTTCAAAAGGATATCTTTATGCAGCGTATTTAAATAAAATACATCTTATTCTGTTGTATTGAAAGATAATGTTCATTCATGCATACATTATACAATCATGATAACAATGCATGGTATATTTTCATAATGATAAGACATACATGCCAGTTAGGGTTCCTAGTTTGAGTATGGCCCATGGGAGTCACAAGCCCATGCTTGAACCCCATGGGTAGTACCGTATATGCATTTTAAAAGAACAGTGTGTTTTTTGCACTATGAAGAACAACATTTTTCAAAATGTTTTAAAACATGTTATGATTCCATTTTTTAAAAAATATGCTCATACTGTTATTAGTAAAACTAAATATGTGTTTTTATAACATTAAAAGTATACTAGAGAAAGCTCTTGTGTTTTTTTTAGACAGAATAAAGAATGGATGTTCACGCTGGATAAAGGAGCATGTTTCATTCTTATTGCAGTATTGTGTTTTCAGAAAAACATTAAGTGGTATGCTTTTAAGCATAAAAAAATAGTCATGAAGGAAGCTGTGTTCTTGACAAACTTGCACATCTGCAATTTTACTTACAGATTGTCGACAAATGCCATGTGGGTATTGCAACTAAATGATAGTAGAATAACAAAGTGACAAAAAAGTGTTTCATGCTACAATGGAGGGTTCAATATACCAAGTTTAAAGCATAGAAAGAAACCCCATTGATTTTTTCAAAAAGAGTCATTGCCATTCCCTCAACATTGTCTCTATTTTCACATTAAAAATGTAGTAAACAAAAGTGCAAGATTACTTATCTGAAGAGGCCAAGTGTCATAGGCAAAGACTAGTAGAGGAGTAAAGCTCGAGCTTTCTGAAGTTACAAGCAGTGGTGTCCATGGTCAAACAAAGTATTTTCTTCCAGTTTCATTTATATCACACCATCAAAACTGGGGATGAATATGAAGCTATGGGTGAGAAATCCTCAGTTCAAAGCCGAATCTCATGGGTAGCTCAACATCTCTTAAGCACAGTTTAATTTTATTCCAAACTTACAGTGGTTGTTTGAAACATTAACTTCAAAACCCCAAGTTTAAAGCATGTATTTGGCACCATTTGTCATGTTATTGAAACTCTCAAAGTCCAAGCTGTTCTAGCTAGAGTTAACTCATTGTTAAAACCTAAGTTTGAGTAAAGAAAAGACTGCAAAAATCTAGTAGTATTGAAGAAGAAACCAAAAGAAGATGCCATGTGTTATGGTGAATTAAAACTTACTCTCTTTTTCCCCATAAAGCTCAAGAATCCCAAGCTTCTTCACAGAATGTAAGTGGATACATTGCCAATAATCATGGTTTCCAGAATCAACATGGCGGTGCTACAGAGAGAAAAACCCCTAGATACAAATGAAACCAATAAACACTATGCATTTTGTTTTACCTGAGTTTGAAGTCCACTGACAGATAGAGTAAATGCCATGACAGTTTCCAGTGTATCGACATTCCCTCCATAGTGCCACGATGGTACCTTTTGTGCCACAAAATACAACAAACTATCTTCTCAACAGGAGTAATCATGTTGATGGTGAGCTATGGTCAAACATGAAGTTGGAGTTATATCAACTTCTATAGTATGGTATCAGCTAAGAAGGGTTAAGCTTTACTACATACTTAGTGGAGTTAGGGTTTTCTATGATGTCGAGTTATGTATGCCTTTTGGGTTATGTTCTTGGGTTTATGCATTGTGAATTATATGTAATAAAGTTGGTAGTATGTGTAGAAAGATGTATTTTTAATCTACCAACTTTAGGGGTGCAAAACTTAGGGCTTAATTTAGGGCACTTATCAAGCCATATAGTTTTGTAGTCTGATAGTGTGAAGGGCTTTTTTGGTGGAAATATTTTTAAAATTAAGTCATGTGGGCTATATAGTGGATCCTCGGCTTCATGTTTAGGGATCAACGATTGTAAAGGGAAGTGCTTTTAGTGAACTTCTTGTTCCTATAGCTATCTGTTTATGTTATTTGTGTTCATTGTTCGTTCATGTTCTGTGATATTGATTTTGTGCAAGAGAATGCTTCTATTCCTTGCCATTATTTTGAGATTCATTTCATGTAACTACATACATATTTTGAAAAGAATAAAGTTTCCCCATTTTTCATGCATCTTGTGGTGATCATTTGTTCAAATCCTATTCTATTTTTTTCATTCAAGTGTAATACATCTATAGCATGGATTAGTGGATTGTATTATTTCCTATTCTAGATTATAGAATATAAGCCTTTTGCAGAATATGCATGTTGTTGATAGTAATATTGCTATTTGTGGTTAAACCCTAGTAGTGACCTTCTAATTAGCCTATGTATTGGATAGTGGGTGATATTGCAAAGATCATTAGGCTGTGTTAAGTGAGTGTCAGTTTGAAGCTTTGAGAGATCTGAATCTATTCGGTGTATCACCTTTTCAAGTTTTTTTCATGCAATTTTAGTTAGAGTTTCTCTCTTTCCCTCCCAAAATCAGTAGAAGATAGTATAAAATTGATACCCAAATTCAATAGGAACCGGCCTAGAATCTAGAGACTCCTTATCAAACATACTCTACCCATAGCTAGAGAAGGTTTCCATTGTTAGGATGGAATTGTCGTGCAAGCTTAATGCCTGAGTTAGGGTGACAATTCTAAACCTCAACAGTTTTTGGCACGCCCGATGGGACCACGAACTGCTTCTCAATTCTGATCTACTAGTTCTATGGTTGTTTTTAATTTCATTTATAGCTCTCAGTGTCGATTTTAATGATTAGAACTCCAACAATATCAAGCAAGGAGGGATTTGTGTATCAGGAATTATAGTCAAGAAAAAGGGGAGGAAGATCATCTAGAGGTGGAAGAGCATCACAAGATCCAAGAGGTACTATATTGAATTCAAATTTCTCATCATTTGATAACCCCATTTTTGAAAATCTAGCAGCAAATTCAAAGGAACTTGAGGTTATTATTGAAGAAATCAATCTTCCTAAAGATCTAAGTGTTCCTAATTTTACCCAATCAGAATTTCCAAGTGTTGAAAATTTATTTATAGATAATTCTGTTCTTGGAGCCTCTACAAGTGATACTGCAACAACTCTCCAGAATTTGAAGACTTACTAGAGGAAGGTAGTTCAGCCTACCCAACCCACTTATGTACCTGTTTTTCAGCAACAAGTACCACCAGCTTCAGGAATGGCAAGAAATCTGCCATTTGTTCCTTTTGATCAAGGTAGTCCTCTCAAAATTGAAAATCACAACAACATACCTTTGGATACCTTGAAAGGCTTTCCATCATTCACCAGAGAAGGTTAAGTGACAGCTATCAAACACATTAGATATATTGCATCTCTTTGCAATGTCCATCATGTCACGAAGGAAGATGTGGCTTTAAAGCTGTTGGCCGCGTCACTAAAAGGTAAAGCTCTTGACTAGTTGAGAACTCTTCTAGTAAATTCTATTGCTACTTGGGATGTTTTGGGGGAGAGGCTTTCTAAGTTTTTGAGGATAAGTCTGAAAATTTGTCTTTGGTGGAGAAACTAACTACTATTAAAAGGGCTCCACAAGAATAACTAAGTGATTTTAATCTCAGATTTCAGAAGACATGGAATAGGATTCCTACCACGGTAAGACCCTCTGCCGAATATGCATTTTTATATTTTCTCAAAAGCTTGAACAGTGATATTTTGGTAGTAATCCAATCCATGGGAGGGAATTCACTACCTCAATCTTTTGATATTGCAATTAGGGCAAAGAATAGCCTCATTCAGGTAGGAGAGATAGCTCCTAGGCTATCAATGCCTTTCTTTCCCAATATCCAATCCAATATGCCATTAGTTACTCCACCATTAGCTCCATTTCCATCTTATAAAAGTGAAGAAATAATGACTATTGTCCCTCCCAGTGAATTACAAAGCATAAAAAATAGCCAGAAAAAGATTGAGAGCTTGCTACAAACTTTTGGCAATGAAGTAGTAAACCTAAAAAGGTAGCAAAGCAATCCAATAGCCCATACTCAGAATTAGTTTTCTATTTCTTCATCTCAGGAGCCTAATCAGCCCATTTATCAAGGTAACAAGCAGCAATATCAAGGAAATAGCAATGCCAATAGGTAGAACTGGAGCCAAAGGTCTTATAGACCTTACAATCCTACACCCCTTAATGCTGTTAGTGATATTGTTCCTAGCCAAAATAACCTTGCTATAGATTATGAATGGTTCTATCCTTGTAACGAACCTCACAATCAGTGCAAGTGCACTAATGGAGTGCTCAATCAAGTCCTAATGGTTCAAAGTGTGATGGATTCACAACCTACTGTATCCACTGAAGAGACTCAACAACACTCTGATGCGACTGCCCCTGACACTGCATTCCTCAATTGGCAAGAGGAGGAATTCTATGGAGTGAATGGTGATTCATCTATATCAGAAAACACAAGAGCCAAGAAGAGAGCCCTAGAATTAGGGCATTCAACTGCTAGGATTGCTTCTATAAATCAACCATCACCCATTCCACCAATTTCAATCCTAAAGGGGGCCTCTACTCATGCAAACAAAGAAACACAATATCAGAAACAGGTAGATTAGACCATTAGTAAGTCACCTCAAAAGGTACAGTTTGCTATCCCCTATAACATTGTTGATAATATGAAGAAGATGAATGTCTCAATTTCTATGTGGGATTCATTAGCTATTCCAGGGAAAACTGATTTATTGAAAGAAGAGTTGTCTAAAGGAACAACAATTTTACATCAAGCTATACATCATCCTCCTTGAGTAGTTATGGCCAATTCAGAGCCTTCAATAGTTCATGATGAAGTGGTTAAAGGAGAAAAGAAGATTGGTAAAGTGCAGTAGACAGTAACACAAGTGAGTAAAAATACTATAGATTTGAAGCAATCAGCAATACCAATTGAAAGAAAGTCAGCAAATATGTAGAAGATGATAGAAAAGGAAGGTAAGAAATCTGCAAATGTTAAGCCTCCTTTTTATGTCTCTTTAATTATTGGAAACAAAATAGTACATAATTGTATGGTGGACAGTGGTGCAACCAGCACTGTCATACCAAAGAGCATAGCTGATTTGTTGGATTTGAAGTATGAACCCCTTGAGAAAGGAGTTGTCCAACTTGATGGTTCTTTAGTTAAGACCATAGGTGTTGTTAAAAATGCAAGTTTGACCTTACATTCATGTCCAAACTTCTCCATTTCACAAGATATTTTTGTCATAGATCTACCACCTTACTTTGCTTTATGTTTATCAAGAGACTTCACAGCCAAAATAGATGGATACTTCTCATCAGATTGGTCTCACCTGTATTTCAGAACTAGATATGGTGCCAAGGTGACCATAAAATCAGAGTTATGGGCCAAAGTCCACATAGAGCCCTATAATCCTAGTCCCATAAATGCAAGTTGTGTGATCATGGATCCAGATGAAATCAATGAGAGTTCATCTTATAACACACAAACTAAAGAGTACCCTGATATTGTTCTAGATGAATGGGCAGCTAGAAATGATCAAGATGATGATGTCTTTGATGTTGGTTTTGGTAACTATGCAATGTTAGAATCTGAGTCAGTTGTGCCTAATCTCATAAAAGATCAATGTTATGAATTTGAATTATCTAACCAGGTATGAGATCTATATTTTGATGGATCTAAGAATAAGGATGGTATTGGTGTAGGATTTATGTTGGTTTCACCTCATGGTGATAAATTTTATGCTTCTTACAAGTTATCCTTTCCATGTTCTAACAATATAGCAGAATATGAAAGTCTTATTCAAGTCTTGGAATAGGGGAGGAAAAGAGGAGTCAAATGCTTCAGGGCATTTGGGGATAGTGAGTTGATAGTAAGATAGGTGAGAGGTATTAATGCTATAAAAAATGATCTCTTGAAGCTGTATAAATCTAGAATTTCTGATATTTTGGATAATTTTGATGCATTTAACCTTATTTCCATACCTAGAAGGAAAAATATGCATGCTGATAGGTTGGCTGGTAT